>CALNXK010000006.1:3697500-3737500 GCA_942486035.1 Porites lobata | reverse complement strand
ATAGAATTTCCTGGCCGAGGTACATTACCTATTCTTGCTTTCGGCTGGCGCGGGGGCTGGCGGCATTTCCTGTCATACGAAGTCCTGGTTGTTTGACGAAAACATGGTATCATATTCTTAATTTATTAATTGTTGAGGGCACCGTAATATGAATCTCAAGTCACTTTTCTCGCTTTGTAACGCAACTCCTCCACGCGCTTTCAACGCCGGAGGGCAGAGAAAGCGATTTATACATATGTTTTTTTTTTTTGCGAGAAATGGGGAAGAAGAAAAAGGACAAAAAGAAATCCTGTGACTGACAGAGAAAGGTACGTATAAGTACTTCCTTGACTGATTTACTCCTAGCAAGGGTCCAAGCATAGAGTTTTTCGGCCCATCAAACATAACAATACCGCCAGGACAATAGACAAACCGATTCATTAAAAGCGGAATTTACTGTGTAGGTCCCGATTGCCTCATCGCCTCAAGCAAGTCTCAAGGCGACTATAAATCGAGGTTCGTATTTTTTGACCAGTAACTTAACTCTTAAAAGTACCTAAATAATTAGTATGGACGTCAAAAGTAGAATACAAAAGTACAATGAATTCGCGCGCTTTGGTGCAAAATACAAAATGCTTTCTCGCAATTTAATAAATCTGCTCTAATTGCATGGAGTTTTAGGGTAATCTCGAACTCTGATGAGAAACCGAGATCGGTTCACCTACCAGTACTAGTATTGGACCAGGAAAGTAAAGGACACATTCCATTACTGTATAACTGATAAACGCTTGTATGATAAATAGTCTGAAATTACCGTGTAGAATTAGTGAAATAAATGGAACACCAAAGACCTACCTCGGTGAAATAAAAGTAACAAAACCTTTATAGTTTATTTTCTTTAGTTTTTTTTTTTTTATAAAATAAACGGTTGAATTGGTGAAAGGAATGTTGCATACTAGGTACAAGTAGCAGAGTCTGCAGGAATTTAATATTATAGCGCTCAGCATGAAGGGCCACCAGTAAGGGGCCCACTATTTGATTTTTGAGCAGGGGATGGCTTTTTTTTTCATGCAAGATTTTTTTAGACCTCATTCGTGCAGTGGCTATTTTGTTTTGCACAAAATTTACAGACTTTAGTGACAATATTGATCTACAAGAATTTTTTCGGCCCTTTGGGCTATCCGGCCTTGGCTTATGTAAAGGTTGGCTCCAAAAGGTATCACCACCTTAGATTTGGAGCCTGAATTTTTTGGTGGAGTGAGAACACCCGCTCTGAACGAATACGCATCGCGGCGGCCCAGCTGCCTTTTAGAATCAATAGAGAGGCTTCACCAATCCTCGTTTATCTTTTATACCGGTCCTCAAAGCCATTACACACAGAGAAAGCTGGGTCCGAAGGCACCGGAATGGTTTCGAAACTCGCACGGCAAGAGTAAACCTTAAGGAGGATATGGACGAGGAAACGAGCGCGGGGGGAAAGGAGCCTCAAAGGAAGGCATTGCAAAGCTTTGTGAAAGAATTCGGACCGGGTGTACGACAGCAACGAACAAGAGTGAAGACCAAAGAAAGAGCTGGTACACTTCCACTTGCTCTAAGTATGTTCAGAAGGAATGCGTCGGCATATGGAGAAGTCGATCTGCTGAAAGGGGTTCAAGGAATCGGAGTGAAGGACAAACTACAGTTCAAGACGCATCCAAAGAATATGGGATTATCTATTCAAAAGGCGACTTAGTTGCTCTCAAGCGCAATTGCAAGAGGTATATCATCCTTTCTTCCTTGCAGTTCTTTTAAAAGATCTCCACCATAACGGTGATGCATCCCTGGAAGACCACATGGGTTTGAGATGGCTGGAACAGTCAGAAGAAGATCCCCTTGTATACCAGACTGGGCACCGTCACAATAGAAATTCACCTAAATGTATCATCGGGAAAGTTCAAATAACAAAAGATGGAAACAACTTCTGTTTGAGCTGCCTTGAAGAGCAACGCCTAGTTGCATTGCTCCAGGGGTCAGTTGAATCAGATGATTCACCTGCGTCAGGTGGTGAAGAAGAGCAAGGGGAGCAAGCTCAGGCGGACAACTTTTCAGAGCCAATTAGATTTGAAGCTGGAAGGAGTAGGTCTGGAAGACCTACCACCAGATATGTCCTCTGACAATCTACAATGGTTATTAAGCCAGGAAAAGCCATTAACGGGCTTGACACAGAAAAGCTGTTCAACTGTAGAACCTGTGGCTTACATCATTTAATTTTTCTACTTCATGTAAAGCAGGTATTTTGCTATTGGTAATTGATTGCGATCCTCACTGTAACACACACAGAGCTCGAGTGAAAGAGGAAATTCACATAAGACTACAACATCAACAGGGATAGCAGAATAGAAAGCTCTGATAGAATCTACAACTTGCACTAAAAATTAAAGTTAATGTTTTTCTCATCAGCCCATTTGAGCATGTTCTATATTCTATATTTGGAGATAAACAAAGTTGCCTAAGTTAAAATTTTGTGTAAACACATGGATGGGATCAATGCTTTTATCAGGGCTCAGGGATCAAAATTTTGGGGAAAATGGGGCTCAGGGATCAAAATAACCGCAAGAAAATAGGGATCAGTGGGCCCCGGATATACCATGTTACGACCCTGCATTTGGGTCAATTGAAGATCTTAGCACGAAACAGCAAAGTTTTCAAAATCTGCACCAATTATCTATCTTTTCTAGTATATAATTAGGTCTACAACTTGTTTGTTTGTACCTAATGTGTCCTTGTTTGACTTCATTTCTGCAATGAAACTGAGACAAACCACAGCAAAAATTCCCGCTCGTTCGACATGTCACGTGCCACTTGAAAGAGCCGTTTTAGACTCGATTGCGTTACGTAAAACATGACAAAGTGATTATTTCTGATTGTGTGAAAAAAAATTCCATCTCTAACCTACTTGTTATAGGTATTATTGAATGTGCAGACAATCTCATTTTTTTTTTACCATTAGTTTTATCAGCACAGACTTGTCGGTTTCCCAACCAAACCAAAAAAAATCCTAGGACCGAAAATTACACCCGCACCGGCTCCCCACTCAACGCGGCTAAGGCTAAGCCAAACAGCGCCCGCTTTATAATCGCTAAAAAAAGGTTGTGACAGTAATAACTGATAAACTTGAGGTCGACGGTCCACTCATTTTAACCCCCCCCCCTCTCTCTCTCCATCAATGCTCCGTTTTAAGGGCATTTCAATCTATTGTAGTCAAAGCTACACAGAAAGGAGAGAAATTGAAACAAGGATGTGACCTCGCGCACCGAAGGCCGCGCACTAAATTAACTCTGCCACCCTCGCTGATTGCTTGTGTTGAAATACAATAATAACGATAATAATAATAATAAAATTAATACTGTATTTCATAATAATGATAATAATAATAATAATAATAATATTAATACTGTATTTCATAATAATGATAATAATAATAATAATAATATTAATACTGTATTTCATAATAATGATAATAATAATAATAATATTAATACTGTATTTCATTATAATGATAATAATAATAATAATAATAATAATAATAATAATAATAATAGTAATAATAATAATGATAATAGTCAGAAACGCATTATAGAGTCTAATACATTTATAGCTCTAGCTTACAAACAACCCTCCCACGCTTTTGAACCCACTGCAGATAAATCAACTTTGGAGATAAAACGTACTTAGCCTGCCGGCAGTGTTGCACTCCCGATGCGCACTTGTGCTCTGTGCTCATGTACATGTATTTGGTACTTGTACCAAAATCGCCTAAAACTAGTCCTCCATATTCGCACGCTGTAAATATCGTCGTAAAGTAAGTACAAGGGTACTAGCTTACGCCGAGAGTGCAATATCAAAGAATTGGTGTCGCAAGCGCAAGATACAACAGTAGCAAGATTTTCTCGCTCGTGCTTTTTTACTTGTAATTATAAACTCTTTGTACATGATAAGCCATAATAGCGTGTTGCAAAATAACTGCGAAACGTATTAGATGATTTCCTAAGCTGACAGATCTATCAACAAACAACAAGAAAGAACACGTTATTTACATATCGTGGTTTGATAGACACGCTCGGGGATCACAAGCCTATGATCGCTAAAACTGCATGGTAAGAAAAAAAATGAGACTGTCTGCTCATTCAGTGGCATACCTATAACATGTAGGTTAGGGATGGAATAGTTTTTCACACAATCAGAAATAATCACTGTGTGTCATGTTTACGTAACGCAATCGAGTCTAAAACGGCTTTTTCATGTAACACGTGACATGTCGAGCGAGCGGGAATTTTGCTGTGGTTTGTCTCAGTTTCATTGCAGAAATGAAGTCAAACAAGGACACAAGGTACAAACAAACAAATTGTAGACCTGATTATATACTAGAAAGGATAGATATATATTTGGTGTAGATTTTGAAAACTTTGCTGTTTCGTGCTAAGAACTTGCATTGACCCAAATGTTTACATTGGCGAGGCGAGTTCAAATCCGGAAGGCCAGGATAACAGTTCTTCAATCACGGCTGAAAAAATTGCATGAAACTTTCCACCTAATGTATATAAAACATCTATGTATCACTGTGGGACTTGAGATTGCTTACATTAAACGTATTTTGGCCGCAACATTGGTTGGAGGATTGATTTGTGTCGTGCCGAACCTCCTATCTGTCAAGTCAGAAAGGTCAAATTACACTTAAATGCTCCGTAAACTTTGCGTTCCCAAAAATTCATTTCATATGTTGCCCAGAGTTTTGAAAGCATATTTTGAAGGCTTAGAGATTGCTTTTTAATGTGGAATGTCTTTTTCTGTTTAAAATCATGTATCGGATGTGATTTTAAGCCTTTGAAATTTGACAATATTTTGCTCGCGTAAAATCTTTAAAATTTTGTAAATATTTAAAAATTCATAAAATATTCCAGTTGCAATCAATTCGAGAACATGACCACTCAAAATGTGTCTTAAAACCCTTTTAATAGGTTAAGAAACTTTTCGGGTTGAATGATATTTGAATTCGACTGAAATCGTGGTCTTTTTGTAGCCCGGTCAAGGGAGCCGAAAAAGCGGTCTGGAGGGGGCCGTCAATCGCCCGAAATTGGCATTCGCCGTATCGCCAAAATATTTATCCAATGAAACTAAAATTTATATTTTCATAACAAGAATACCTAGGGTAGTCTAAATAATTTTTTGGAGATTTTTCAAAAATTTTATTTTTCCCACCTCTGGTCGATATTTAGAGACATCCGCTCTTAATATTTCCAGAGTTTTTATGAGCTGTTAGTTTGCTTTCACAATCACACACAGGCAGCTACACACTTTGCGCGGCTCGCTTGTTCGAAAATAATGCGCCTGCGCTAATTGTAGGCCATGTGTCACCTGATAAAGTAGCTCGCCGCTGGTCCCTTAGTGCTCGTCGTCATCAGTCACTCGCGTTTCGCGCTCGCCTCTATGGGAAACCGTGGGAAAAACGAAGTGACTGGGGAGGAGGCTGAGCTCGCCTTGAATCAAATTCCGAGCTGTATTAAAAAACTGGATTCGAACTCTTGCTGAGCTTTGTCATTAGCCTTCTTCTCTTTTTTTCATTCAATCAATGTTACTCTTTTTCCGCAAGTTTTAATTAAAAAACTGAAGAGCATCTAATAGTGAGTGGCTTTTTCTATACTAAAATGACAAGTTAAGTAAAGACAAGAAACTTTAGTACTGCGGTGAACCTTTCTGGAACAGCTTTTATCAAAGAGATCACCAAATTTGGTGTATAGTATTACGTATGTGTTAGTACACATACAACGGAAACAAAAATTTTTGAGCGTTTCATCAGACATCGAGGAGTCATTTGGGTTACTCTTCCTTCTCAAGTTTCCTCTTTCTGAGTTTGGACCAGTTTGGAACTTAGAGCTACCCAATTTAGAGGTTAAGGTGGCAGTTTTTTTACCGTATTTTCCAGCCTACGAAATGACATCAAATTTTGACACCATTTCATAGACAAACCCCACTTAGCTACACAATAAAATACACAGGTAAGCTCTAGCCCATTTCAAATCAAACACTTCGAAAGATAAAGACAATATGCGACCATTATTTTTTGTTAAAGATACTGCAAGAGATGTAGCCTGTGAACAGGCTCTCTGTTTGGGGGAAAAATCGCGAGGAGAGGGAAGGGAAAGAGGGAAAGAGGCCTTTTCGCTTTTCCCTCTCCCCAGTTCCCCGCTCGACTGAAGGCCTGTTCACAGACTACAGGAGATCTGATTTGATTAGATGTGTTTCAACCCCTCTGTGGTTGTAAGTCTAAGCTTGGCCAAAAGACCCACAGAAGCTTAAGAATTAGTAAAACATTTTTGCAACTACCTTTGTTTCTGGAGGATTTTGTTGCGCTGTATCAAGGAAACTTGACCGAAGGTTCATTAATGTATTTGCTGAAAATGCACAGAACGCGTACGAGCACTATCTTGGACAAAATTCAATGGAAAATAAGTCCGTACTCCATCCTGTAAAATAAAAGATGAGGAAATGGCGCGTTTCGTATTTCGCGTGGCTTTCTTGCCTCCTATTTTGGGCCAACGGGGACTTTCTTTCCCAGTTAATATCTGTCCAAGAATTGTACGCGAGTGTAACGTCCTGAGTGTTCTGGTGTTCACAAATATTCAAAAAAATTCAGTAGTCCATTCTTTTATCGCCTGCGTAGCAATTTTTCCGAACGAATTTTAGGGAGAGAAAGCTCTTTCAAAGAGCTGATTAACAATTCACGGAAATTTAGGATGTTATTTATTCTTCCGTCACACTATCAAAACATGTGAAGAAACTCTATCCAAGGATTGTAGGCGTGTGTTCATAATGTGTTCTGCGTGCCTACGTGTAGGGGAGGGTGCGGCTTCACGTAGGCTAGTTGAATGTACACAATTATTAAAAAAATTTCTATACTTAATGCTTTAGCCTGCTAAGCAAATTTTTCCGAACGATTTAGGGAGAGAAAGATTCTTCATTACTATTTTTTGCCCTCGCTTCGACTTTCTTGACGATCACCTCGCGCGGAAACCCTTGAATATCTATACTACGAAGAGCTGATTAACAATTCTCGGAAATACAGGATGTGTTTCATTCCTCCGTCAAACCATCAAAACATGTCAAGAAACTCTATTTGATTGGTTAATAATACAGAGCCGGTTTAGTCTGGGTAACAAGACAAGACTTCATTGTTCATTAGCAAAGCCATTCCCTAGTTCGTCAACAACTAGGCCAAACTTTTTAAAAAGTAACCTTGTTTTCGAACTTTTCCATGGATATAAAGACCTTGCTCGACAATCTTAATGATGAAGTATCCTGTTCTGTGTGTATGTGTACATTCACTGATCCAAAGCAGCTGCCTTGTTTGCACAGTTTCTGTCTTCATTGCCTGAACGGAATTCAACGAACGAGCGGCGTCCATGGTAAAATTACATGTCCCGAGTGTAGGAGACAGTTTCAGATTTCTGGAAGTGGAAATCCCAGCGAACTTCCCACCAATTTCCGAATGAACAGCCTCCTTGATGTCTTGGCAATTAAAGAGTGCAGTACAGTCAACGTCAAATGCAGGAATTGCGAGAAACGGAGCGCCCAGACCTTATATTGTTTCCAGTGTTGTTCTTTCTGGTGTGAAGAATGTATTGTAGGACATAACATCATCCGAGAAAATAAAGACCACAGAACGCTAGCGCTGAAAGATTTTCAAGATCAAGACATCAAAGCTGTTTTAGAGCGACCAGCATTTTGTCAGAAGAAACACCATGAAAACAAAGAGTTGGAGCTCTTTTGCAAGGACTGTAACGTCGCCATTTGTAGCGCTTGTGCCATGACGCTTCATGAAGGTCATGGTAAGATGCTTTTGCAAGAAGCTACAGATGCCCACAAGACACAGATCAAATCCACTATTAAATCTTTGAAAGATAAAGCACTGGAAAAACGAAAGAAAGTGGAAGAAGTGAACCAAAAGAGCATCGAACTTCAATCGCAAGTAGCCGACGTAAAAAGTCAAGTGCAGTCTTTTGTAGACCAAATTATTGCAATCATCGAAGCGAGGAAACAGGATGTTTTTGAAGTGATTGATAATCAAGCGAAAAAATCACTGGAATCTCTCTCACATAAAAAAGACGAAGTGGACAAACAAGTGAAATTAATTGAATCCGCAATTGAACAAACTGAAACTCTGTTAAAACGAAGCTTTAGCACTGAAATCCTTGGATTCAGTGAAACATTTGATACAATCCTGCAGGAACAGAGCACCCAAGAAAACCGTGACACTGAATGTATTCCTCGGTTTAGTTTCACTAAAAGTGAAAAACTGATTAACCTTTTGAACGTGAGCGAGGGGATAGGTAACGTAGAATTTGTTTTTAACGAACCTAAAGCGCAACAATCAGGAGCTAAAGGTAAAGAAAGTAGTAAAGCAATTGCTGGGAATAAAGGGGCAAATGTTCATGACAGTCCTCTTGAGACTCAGGTACAAACCAGGCGCTTCAGATCTGTGCTGTCATTTGAACCAAGAGGTGAGTCTGTTGAAAAGCTTTACAGGCCCTGGGGAGTGGCAGTGAATGCTCGTGATGAAATTGCTGTGACTGATACCTGGAACAACAGGGTTTCAGTGTTTAGTAGTGACAGTACCCACTTAAGATCCTTTGGTAGGAGGGGTCAGAATAATGGTGAGTTCAAGTTCCCTGCAGGGATCGCTTTTGATAGTCATGGCAATATTGTAGTGGCAGACAGTGATAACCACAGGGTGCAAGTCTTTGATAGGAATGGTAACTTTCTTAGTAAGTTTGGTGAACTAGGAAGTCGTGATAATCAGCTTCAATACCCTTTAGGCTTATCAATAAACAATAACGGTGATATTATTGTTGCTGACAGAGATAACAAATTAATCAAGATATTCTCTTCTACTGGGAAGTATTTACGTAAATTTGGTGGAGCAGGTTCTTTGGTCAGTTCCTTTCACTGTATCCAACACGGTCAATATTTTATAGTCTCAGATTACGATGATCATTCCATTAAATTGTTTAATCTTGAGGGAGAGTTTATTTCTAAATTTGGAAAACATGGAAACAAGAATGGAGAGTTCAATGACCCCGGTTGCTTGTTGGTGAACAAAGAAGGATTACTAATGGTCTGTGATGCAGGAAATCACAGAGTTCAGGCATTTGAACTGAGTGGAAAGTTTGTTACGAAGTTTGGAAGTGAAGGTAGTGAGAGAGGAAAGTTTAAGTGTCCACTGTCAACAGCAAATCTTAGTGATGGAAGGATAGTTGTATGTGATTTTCACAACAACCAAATCCAGGTTTTTGACAAGATATAATTATGATCTTACCAGTGGTATTATTGTTGAAAAGTTCAAAATTGGGGATCCAGAGTGAGGAACCGTAATTTTTCGAACAAAAAGTATCTCGTGAGGTATTTGTCACTTTTGACTTTTTCTAGTTGCCCCCCAGGGGAGGGGGGGAAGGGGGGCATTAGATTGCCCTCACAAGTAGTTTGTCTCTTCTGTGAATGTAGCAATAAATGATAAAATCCTGGCTGTAATAATAGCTGAAATGACATTCAAATTGTAAATATATTTTGTAACCTTTTTTCAAATGTACTGTAGTCTCATCTAATTGCCAATTCTAGTTTAATAAGGTGGTTCAATTTTTTTGAGCGGTAAAAATTGTTTTTTACGTTGTACACCCTTTCATTTTCTTTCCAGCAGTTGCTAGCTGTTAGCAAGTTTATTTTTGGAGATATTATTCCCAAGCCCTACCACAATTACCAATTTCTTTCTCAACAGGATCTTCAGGTCTGTTAATTAAAACATATATTAACTGAACTGTATTACGATTTGTTGAAAATGTATTAAAGATATTCAAATATAAAGAATGTCTTTTTTGTTCAAATTTATCGTTGTTAAAGAGACCGTCATGTGTTGAAGTTAAACGTACCAGTTTACTTTTCATTCAAGTGTAAAATAATGTATTTAGCACGCGAGTCTAATTGAGGACGCTATTTTTACTTCTCTGTTTAGAGAATGCACCATTAAGTCTATGTCCAATGATCGTCCGAGTCACGTGTAGGTCTACTGAGCAGTTTGCAGGACAAGGCAGCACAGCGAACCCCTTTGATTGACACCCGCTTTATACAGACACCTCATTGTTTGTCCCTGGTGAAAATAGACCATTGAATTTTCTCCGAATTCAACCCGCTTAATTCGGACACTTTCTATGCCCCCCTCAGTGTCTGTAGTAACGGGGTTTGACTCAGTTCCTTCGTTATTTTAAGACCCTCAGTATTTGTCCGGTTCCGTGACTTTCCGCTGCTGCAGTCAAACGCTCTACAGGCTGAGTTAATCTTTTCGTTTAGTTAAGGTAGATATCTGTTAAATCCACCATAAAGGCTTCAGTTTAGTGCATGAACTACAAGCTGTATGCAAGTGTAGCCTGCGTAGCAAGCGCATGAAGGGGAGGGGAGAAGAAGGACACGAGAGCAGATAACTGTTCTCTCCTCTCCTCTCCTCTTGCATGTCCTTATCTTATCTTACCCTAAATCCTCTTAAGTTCCCCCTCTCTAGTAAGCCCTCTCCCTTTAGTAAGCTCAATCTTTTCGGGGGAAGAAAGTTAATAATCTTCCCCCATCTCTACTGAGCCCACCCTTCCTTCCTCTAATTATTTCTCACTAATAAATGATCTGTTAGCATTTTAGTTTTCCTCATTGTAGGAGTCTCTTTAATCTCTTCTAATTTAATATATTTAATTTAATTTAATCCTCCCCCCACCCTTTCTCGCTACCCGTCCTCTTTTTTTATTCTCCACACAGGTTTACCCTATGGTATCCTTGAGCAACGAGAACTTCTCTTCTTAACTCTTCTACATCAACTCTTCTTTGAGGGCCCGGGGGAACTTCCATATGAAAGTGACGGGGATGCTCCTCGATCGATCGTCGCCTCGCTTTGGGGTGTAAATTGCAGATATTGGTCTCACTTAGGGTGTTCGGGATGTAAAGTCACTTCACTTTGCCCATTCAGATATTGCTTAGTACCGTACATAAAGAAATTTACAAAAAATGTTCTGACACTGACCACACAGAAATCTCCCTTGGGGCCGGGCTTAGTGTAAACTTGAGCCACACTGGCAGTTAGGTCAGAGATAAGGGTAGCCTGAATTTCAGACGATTACCTCGAGTCGTTTTTAAGGGTTTAATTTGAATTCTCCAACGAACATCCCCGTCAGTTTTATTTGGGAGTGCCCCCAGGTTTGAGGGTGTCCATTTAGTTCTAAGAGGGTCTAATTGGTTATCGTTTACCATGGGCTTTTGCCGTCCAGTAGGTTGGTAATCAAAACAGACGAGATGTAATGAATTTAATAAAGAATGATGTGTGTTTTTGTGCAGGACCCTCCCCCACCCCTCCAAGGTTTCATAATGGCTGAGTGTTCGTCGCTTTTTAGTTCCACACTTCGTAATCGCGGATTCAAATTAAAGGTTCAAGCTTAATTACCGGATAATTATCAACTACTGTCAGGTTTATAAAGAAAGTTTCTTCACTCAAAAATGAGAATTAACACTTTCGAGTTTAAATAGGGTGTTGTACTGGAATAAAACGTAGCGAATTGACATTGAAATGCACTTAAACAGCTTTAAGAAAAACACCTCCTTCCATCAGATAAAATGCTCAAATACGAACATCAGTTCCTTAACGATGGAACGCTACTGTGTATCATAACCTAAAGTTCCTGTAGTGCAAAGAATGTATTTGAAATCCTTTTGATATTTTTTTACAGCGCTTGAAACACATCTTTTATGCGCTGACAATCTTTCTCTCGAAAGACCTTGAACTTGATCACGCGAAACTCAAAAGATATGTTATTTTGTATCCTTTGAAATACCTTTCTGTCTAATTTAAGAAAAACTGAGCTAGGAAAACGTGTATCGCTTTAGTCGACAGCGTACGAAACCACACGTTTCTGTGTGTCGTATACAAAAATAGGATTCACAATGTTTTGAATCCGCACTCAGCTTGAATTCAGTGGATTTTTTCCAAATAGGAATCATCCTCGCACTGCGAATCAGTGTTTCGTTAGGGAGGTATTTGAAGAGAAAAATTCGCGCTTGAAACTTGGCCAGCGGAATGCAAAATGTACTATGTTTCTGTACCAAACCATGGTACAGCTACCACGGTAAATTCGTCTTCGGTTTGCCGTTTCTAATGGTGACCAGTTTTCATCCACTATTTACCTTGAATGTGAATTCAGAACTGCAAACAAACGCAGCATAACCACCGCTTTTGCAATTTTTCCCGCGCTTTTTATCTGCTGCTCTATACTATCATAAGCTTTGATCTATAAAACAGGACAATTTTTTAACCATTCTTAACATGACTGGTTTTCAGTTATGACGGAGATTTGGCGAAAGATTTGAAAAGACCAGTGCAACACATATTGTTAGCAACAATAGGGTAAGCAGATGAAAACTAATTTGCGCACTTTTACTTTTTGTGTTAAAATACAAGGCTGGGAAGAGCCGGGATCTTATTTACAAATTTTTGTAGGCCTTTATTGGACCAGACTAGAAACGAGAAGACAAATTGAAAAAAAAAAATGAGACTTAAAAGAAAGAAAGAAAAACGGAAAAACGAAAAAAAAAGGGGGGGTTCATTAAGGGCCGGGCACTGGGCAAATTGACCGGCTGTGAACACGACTTCGCCCGCCTGCTTTACCTCTCAAAGGATTTTTTCAATACAAGGAACGATCAAAAACAGTTTTAAGTTACAATAGTGCCCTTTTCTTGATGAGTCTTATCGAGTGTAAAACATACTTTGCCGTGCAATTTCCACTTTATTAAACGAGGCATGAAATCCCCTCGTTCGTTATTTGTTAAAAACAAGAATCGCTCCATAACACATTGCGAAAAGAACTGTGCTTCATAAATGACTATCTGAAATGTATCAGTGTTGCGAGCACGTGAGCATGACGGCCCAGAAAAGAACGCGTTCGATAGCGAATTATTTTTCGGCTTCAAGCAAAGGGCCTCCAGTAGAGAAAAAGCCAAGAGGTGAGTAGACTTCTTTGTGATTTAACCTTTTACTTGCCTGTATATATTGAATGGGTTAATCATCATGTTCAACGAAACCAGGCATGATTTTTTATTCGTCTTATGGTTTACGCCAATGAATTAATTTTCGGTGCGTTCACGTTAAAACAGTGCTCCTCCCGTCTAGTCATTGAAATTTTAAAGATAAGTTGTTAAACTTATTCTTTTGCGATTCACCTTCTAGTGAAAACTCTTCGTCTCTCCAAATGTTTGTCTGCCGCACTTCATCTAATCACTTAATCATGATTAAATTGTCTAGAAAAGTTGTCTTTTTTTGGTTGTTGAAAGTCATTGTCTGCAGCTTCAAAATGCAGGAAAACACATCCCTGCGACCATAGAATTTCAAAATTTTCCGGGGGAGCATGCCCCCAGACCCCCCTAGTGTTCAAGGCCCTCCGGGCCTTGCCAATTCTTTGCCCGGGTGTCAAACTCAGTTGCCTTCCTGATGAAAATCTTAATGAACCCCCTGAAAATTACAAGGAAGGTAGAGGGAAGAAACCCAAAATACAAGCGTGTTTAAACTCACAAGAAATTAAAAAAGTTAATAAAGTAAAAAAACAAACAAAACAAACAAAAACAAGTAAAAGAAAGTTATACGTTTAACAATGAAAGCACGCTGATCAAACCATGCACGACCAGTCTGTTTTAGGCCCCGTCCACACGTATCCGGAGATTTTAGTATCCGCAAATTTTTTTATGGGGATACAAAAATATCTGCGTCCACACGTAGCGTATACGAATCGTATACGACCGTCCACACGTATCCGATTCGTATCCGGACATCTCAAAGGATTAGTCAACAGAGCATGCGCATTAAGACTGGTTCTGATACTGTGACGTCAGCGTATACAAAAATATACGGATACGAGCGTCCACACGTATCCGGATACACAGCGTATACAGAAATTTCCACTCTAGAGCGTATACAGAAATCTCCGGATACACCGAGCGTATACGGCGCACACGTTTGGACGCTAGGTGTATCCGCATAAAAAAATTTGCGGATACAAAAATCTCCGGATTTGTGTAGACGGGGCCTTAGTCTCCGTTGCAGCCGGCCCTGCACGCACTTGATAAAAACAAATGAGAATAAAACATCTCAATTTTTGACTTGTACCATGATAGTACTAATTTAAATTTGTAAAAAAGATTATTCGAAAGAGAGCACTTCACTGAGGTGTCCGTAAAAAATGACAACTACGGACAATTCAGATGCTGATTGTTGCACTTTAGTTTCGCTAAAAACAAATTCTACTTTACCTATCCAGGGGCGTAGGGTGACCATTTGGACAAGTACGCACAGGGGTTCATGTACTTTTTAAAACTTCGTTCAAAATAACGTTTTTGCTTTCCTTTAATACATAACTACCAGTTTACAGGCTTGTTTACAATAAAACGTGATATCAAAAAAAGCTTTTAAAACGTTCTTCTTTGAGCTGGTACAGGAATATTTACCAACACAAGGCGAGGCGCCTTTTTTGTAAAAATTTGTCACTGAAAAAAAAACTACATCGGTTCGCTAGGAGTAAATTTCTTGCAAAATTCTTTTTGATACCGCGCCAAACGTGCACCCGGCTTACGTGGATTATCGTCGGCATGGTTTGGTCCATGACTTTCCAGGTGAGCGACATCAAAGTAGTCTTTGATAGACTTTTTCAACATTTATGAAGAGAGAGAGAGAAAACTAAAAAAATGAAAAAGCTTTTGAATAGGAAAACTTTGCAGACAAATCTTAAAAGGAATGATAATCAGCCAGGTTCGATTTTCATGAATATGCAATGTATTGTGGGATCGCCCGAAGGCAAAATTTATTCAAGAATTTTTCGAATTTATCACATTTCACTACTCAAACTGCTGTATTTTACGGATATTAAAAGACGATGCTGAATAACAGAGAGACATACAAGAAAAAAATCTGCACAATACAAAGTCAAGTCACGTCGACACTCAGAAAACCTTTAAAAAAAATCTTACCAATTTCTCACGTACTCACGTGCGTATTTGCGTAAAGGACGCTACGCCTCTGCTATCCCCTCGCTAATGCTCAGAAGGTTTATCAGTTTTTCACTTTTAGTGAAACCAGAAACTGATAACCCCTTATGAGTTTCTGGTGAAACTAAACCGAAGAATACATTCAGTGTCAGAGTTTTCTGTGGTGCTGTTCCTGCAGGATTGAATCGAATGTTTCACTGAATCCCTGGATTTCAGTACTAAACTTCGTTTCAACAGAGTGTCAGTTTTTCTACTTTGTCTTTTTTCTGTGAGAGAGATTCCAGTGATTTTGTCGCTTGATTACCGAGCGCATCAAAAACATCTTGTTTTCTCGCTTTGTTGAGCACAATAATTTTGTCTACACAAGATTACATTTGGCATTTTACCTCGGTCTTTAAATTGAAATTGTTTTTTGGTTGAATTGTTCGACTTCCTTTTGTTTTTCCAGTACTTTGTCTTTCAAAGATTTATCACGGAGTTAATCTTTTGTTTTGCATGTGTCGATAGTTTCTTAATTAGCAAAGGCATCTTAACATGACCTTCAAGGCACCTGCACGCTGAATTATACTCTATAAGCTAGCACACCTTGGTCTTAAGGAAAAACAGTCCCTGTTATACCAGTTATACTTCACTGCACCTTCAACCCCTCTGTGGTTGGAAGTCTAAGCTTGCATGGCCCAAAGGCCCACAGAAACTAAAGATTTTAATGGTAAAAATTTTCTGCAACTGCCATTTTTTCTGGAGTATTTTGTTGGACAGTATATATCAGAGATGACTTGGCCGAAGGTTGATTAATTTATGTACCTAAAGCTCCTTCATTCCTACTTTCGACTTTCTTGACCACCTCGCGCGGAAATGCTTGCCGGCAATTTATCCATGCTTCAAAGAGCTGATTAACAATTCTCGGAAATACATTTGATGACTTTTATTCTTCGGTCAAACCATCAAAACATGTCAAGAAACTCTATTTGATTGGTTAATAATACAGTGTTTAGTCTGGGTCACAAAACAAGACTTCATTGTTCATTTGCAAAGCCATTCTCTTGAAGCTTCTTGATCGCCAACAACTAGAGGCCAAAATTTTACAAAAGTAACCTTGCTTCCGACCTATTCCATGGATATAAAGACCTTGCTCGACAATCTTCATGATGAAGTATCCTGTTCCGTGTGTATGTGTACATTCACTGATCCAAAGCAGTTGCCTTGTTTGCACAGTTTCTGTCTTCACTGCTTGAACGAAATTCAACGAACAAGCGGCGTCCATGGCAAAATTACATGCCCCCGAGTGCAGAAGACAGTTTCAGATTTCTGGAAGTGGAAATCCCAGCGAACTTCCCACCAATTTTCGAATAAACAGCCTGCTAGATGTCTTGGCAATAAAAGAGTGTAGTACAGCTAACGTGAAGTGTGGAAACTGCGATAAAAGGAGTTCTCAGACCTCCTATTGCTTCCAGTGTTGTTCTTTCTGGTGCGAGAAATGCATTTTAGGACATGACATAATGCGTGCTAACAATAAACACAGAACGCTAGCACTGAAAGATTTTCAAGATCAAGACATCAAGGCTGTATTAGAGCGACCAGCATTTTGTCAGAAGAAACACCATGAAAAAGAAGAGCTGAAATTCTTTTGCAAAGGCTGTAAAGTCGCCATTTGTAGCACTTGTGCTGTAACACTTCATGAAGGTCATGGTAAGATGCCTTTGCAAGAAGCTTCTGATGAGCGCAAAACACAGATTAGCTCCATGATAAAATCTTTAAAAGACAAAGTACTGGAAAAACAAAAGGAAGTCGAACAATTCAACCAAAAAAGCATCGCATTTCAATCGAAAGTAGCCGAGGTAAAAAGCCAAGTGCAGTCTTGTGTAGACCAAATTATTGCAATCATCGAAGCGAAAAAACAAGATGTTTTTAATATGATTGATAATCAAGCGACAAAATCACTGGAATCTCTCTTACAGAAAAAAGGCGAAATGGAAAAACAAGTGAAATTAATTGAATCAGCGATTGAACAAACTGAAACTCTGTTAAAACGAGGTTTTAGTTCTGAAATCAAGGGATTCACTGAAACATTTGATTCAATCCTGCAGGAACAGAGCACCAAAGAAAACTGTATTCCTTGGTTTAGTTTCACTAAAAGTAAAAAACTGATTAACCTGTTGAGCATGAGCGAGGGGATAGGTAAAGTAGAGTTTGTTTTTAGCGAAACTAAAGCGCAACAATCAGGATGAGTAACTAAAGGTAAAGAAAGTAATAAAGTAGTTGCTGGGGATAAAGGGGCAAATTTTTGTGAAAGTCCTTTTAAGGCTCAGGTAAAAACCAGGCGCTTCAGATCTGTGCTGTCATTTGGACAAAAAGGTGAGTCTGTTGGAATGCTTAACGTTCCCTATGGGGTGGCAGTGAATGATCAGGATGAAATTGCTGTGACTGAGCTCGGTAATAACAGGGTTTCAGTGTTTAGTAGTGACGGTACCCACTTAAGATCCTTTGGTAGGAAGGGTAAGAATAATGGTGAGTTCTATTGCCCTACAGGGATCGCTTTTGATAGTAATGGCAATATTGTAGTGGCAGACTCTTTTAACCACGGGGTGCAAGTCTTTGATAGGAATGGTAACTTTCTTAGTATGTTTGGTGAAAAAGGAAGTCATGATGAACAGCTTGAATTCCCTCAAGGTTTATCAATAAATGGCAACGGTGATATTATTGTTGCTGATAAAGGTAACAAATTAATCAAGATATTCTCTTCTAGTGGGGAGTATTCACGTAAATTTGGTGGAGCAGGTTCTTTGGTCAAGCCCCATCACTGTATCCAATACCGTCAATATTTCATAGTCTCAGATCGTGGTAATTATTCCATTAAAATGTTTAATCTGGAGGGAAAGTTTATTTCTAAATTTGGAAAACAGGGAATCAAAGATGGAGAATTTAATGAGCCCCGTTACTTGTCAGTTAACAAAGATGGATTGCTTATGGTCTGTGATGAAAAGAATCACAGAGTTCAGGTAGTTGATCTGAGTGGAAAGTTTTATACAAACTTTGGAAGTGAAGGTAGCGGGAGAGGAGAGTTTAAGTGTCCAGTGTCTACAGCAAATCTTAGCGATGGAAGAATAGTTGTGTGTGATAAGGAGAACAACCGAATCCAGGTTTTTGACCAGTCATAATATGATCTTTCCAGTGGTATTATTGTTGAAACGTTCAAATTGGCTTCTTTATCTAGAAAAAGAAACCGTAACTTTCCGAAAAACATCCTGAATTCGTGAGCTATTTGTCACTGTTGCCGGATTGGGGGAGGGGGGGGAGTGCATTAGGTTGTCCTCACGCGTAGTTTGTCTTTTCTGTGAATGTAACAATAAATTATAAAATCGTGGCTGTAATAATAACTGTAATAATAGCTGAAGTGACATTCAAATTGTAAATATAATTTTGTAATCCTTCTTCAAATATATCGAATAGTCTCATTTAATTGCCGATCAGGGGTAGTTTAATAAGGTTGTTCAATTTTTTGGTATCAAAATTGTTTTGTATGTTGTACACCTTTTCATTTTCTTTCCAGCAGTTGCTAGTTGTTAGCTGGTGTATTTTTGAAGTATTTCTCCCGCGCCCTTAGCTCAAGTACCATTTGTTTTTCTCGTCAGGATCTTCAGGTCCGTTAAATTATAACATATATAATATATTTACAGAATTGTATAACGCTTTGTTGAAAATGCATTAAAGGATAATCAAATATGAGGAATGCTTTCTTTCTTCAAATTTATCGTTGTTAATGAGACCGTCATGTGTTGACGTTAAAACGTACCAGTTTACTTCATTCAAGTGTAAAATAATGTATTTAGCACGCTTGTACTAATTGAGAACACTATTTTTACGTCTCTTCTCGGAGAATAGACCATCATTATGTCCAGTGATCATCCGAGCCGCGTATAGGTCAACTGAGCAGTTTGTAGGATTGCAAGGCAACAGTACAGTCGAACCCCTCTTTAATCAAAAAACCGAAAAATCATCTTTCGCCGATTTTTTCACCTGATTTTACATTAAAGGGGCTGTGTCACGGCAGTCCAGTTCATTTTGTTTAATTTTGCCAATTACTCGCCCTCAATCGCTATGGAACTTAAAGTAGGCAAGGAAATTACAAGGAAATGACAAAATCAGAGATTCGAGACAAACAAATAAGTCTCCTGAGCATTATTTTTGAAGTTGCAAACAGCAGAGATCAACTTTGAAAAACTGTTAGGCTGAACAGTTTTCAAAAACCCTGATTTCAATTTGTTTCAGTCTTCTTCAGTTTTGCCCATCCGTGGTATCTGTTGTTTCTGTTATGTTATTTTAACCGTCCTTTAATGTTTTAAGCGGTTATTTTTACGTTCCTCTCAATTTAACGGGCATTTTGCAATTACCTAATTTGGCTGAATTTCGTGACACAGCTCCTTTAAATAGCCAGATTTGGTTAATTTATGATGAAAAGTGGATTTTTGTCAAATCGCTTGGTACCTTTGCTTGAAGACAAACTCATAGTACTTTGGTTGAAGATACCTCATTTTTTGTCCCTGGCAAAAAAAAGCCCTTACACAGTTTTCTCTTAATTCAAACCCCTTAATAAGGACACTTTCGTCTCATTCCAATCTTTTTTCAAGAAGACTATCGGCAGCCGCTGTTTAGACCTACAAAAGCAAATTTACCGTTTGCTTTCTACATAGTTTCCATTCGGACCCAAATGATTTCTAGATAAAACAGGGCGTGGCTGGTCGCGTAATGCAGTTATAAACAATTTTTCAAATAAACTTTGAAGATTTCTTAGCTATTGTTAGTATTAGACCTGGGATACCGTAAAATTCCGAAAATAAGCCCCGGGGCTTATATTTTTCAAAGGCCCTTTTTGAGGAGTTTATTTTTGGAAGGGCTCATCTACGGAGGGAAAGATGCGTTTCAATATCGATTGGGCTAGCCTTATAGTTGGAAGTAAATTTACCATTTTTGCTTTGTTTTACTTTGTATTTGAGAGCAATTTTCCTAGTACAAGCCCCGGGAGGCTTATATTTGGAGGGGCGATTTAACGGAGGGTTTTCGCGTTACCGGATTGGGGGGCTTATATTTGAAGGGGCTTATACATGGAAGGGCTTATTTTCGGAATTTTACGGTATCATAAAAAAAGAAAAGTTACATGTGACCACTTTCCTTCAAAATTCTGAGGAATTTGTAAAGAACCAAGCCTTAATCAATTTGAGCCGTCAGGTGCTTTGAGATTGGTCAAAATTTGCTAAATGATGTACACGTGGACATGTGCTCTATCCTCGCCGATATTACTAATTACCATCTTAATAGCTGGAATTGAAAGCCCAAGGGGTCCAGGGAGAATAATATGCATGAGTCCATATGGACCCAAAACGACCAAAGCAGACGACAAAGAGTTTTATTAAGCAATAGACTACACTTTCTATGGGCTTACCGGCGTGATAATCCTCTCGGCTCGTGATTTACAAGCTTTTCGAGTGTTCTCCAAACATCCCGCGTGGGTTTTCACGCCGGTAAACCCATAGAAAGTGTGGTCCATTGCTTTTATAAAATAACTTAAAGTTTTCTATGAGTTTACTGGCACAATAAACCATAGGTTTTTAACCAATCAGAACGCGCGTGCTATCTTCGTTATTCTATAAAGGTAGATATCTGTTAAAACACTTCAGTTCAGGGCATGTGCTACAAGCTGTACGCAAGTAAAACCTGCGTAGCAAGTGGATGAAGGGGAGGAGAGAAAAAGAACATGGGAGCAGATAAGGTTCTCTCCCCTCTCCTTTCCTCTTGTCCTTATCTTATCTTATCTGTTAGCAATATAGGGTTCCTCATTTCAGGAGTCTCCTTAATCCCCTCTATAATCCCCTCCCCTCCCCTCTATAATCCCATCCCCTCCCCTCTCCTCTTGTCCTTAACTTATCTTCAGTCTGTTTCGCAATATAGGGTTCCTCATTTAATCCCCTCCCCTTCTCTCTACCCGTCCCCTTTTTATGTTCTCCATACAGGTTAACCCTATGGTATCCTTGAGCAATGGTTACTTGTCAGGTTATCGTTTCACCTTAACTCTTCCATTTCTAGTTCTCTATTTTTGTTTGAAGGTATCCATATAGGTCGTATAGATCGAGGGTCTAATCGGTCTTCGCTTACAATACCTTGGGCCTTTGTCGTCCAATAGTTAGAGACGAGCTGTAATGAATTTTTAAAATTATTATTTATAAATGATGAGCGATTTTGTGTAGGACTCCTCTAAGGTTCCATCATGGCTGAGTGTTCATAGCAGTTTAGTTCCAGACTTCGTTGTTACAGATCCAAAGGTACAAGCTTAATTACTGAATAATTATCAGCTACTATGAGTTTTGCAAACAACGTTTTTTCACTCTAAAATGAGGAATTTTATAACAATTCCTATTGAATAGGTTATCGTAGTGGAACTGAAGAGGCTACCGTAGCAAATTGACTTTGAAATACACATAACTACTCGAAGAAAAACACGTACTTCCATCAGAAGAAAAGCTTAAATAGGAACATCAGTTCTCAAACTCATTAATAATTCATTAAGAAAATACAAAGGAAATTAATGTTTAATGAGTGTTTAGAAATCGGATGAAACACTGCTTAGTATTTGCATCCTTAATTTCTCCTTCAAAAATGATTTTGTTTGAGAAGAAATATCAAACATTCGACACAGTGTTTCATCACCAGATGAAACACCTCGAAGTTCGTCAAAAATACTCCGCTGCTCGTCGTATTTTCAACTCTCTTCTCGGTGTTTCAGCTGGTGATGAAACACTGCATCTCATGTTTGATATATTACTTCCTTAACAATGGAACGTCACTGGCCACAACTAGTCCTAAATAAGAAATTTGCGACTATGTCGGAGAGAAAATTACCGTCACATATTGATCTTGGTCTTATTTTATTATGATAAGTTCGCGCTCAATTTCCATTGTCCTTACCACGAGTAGCGAGGTCGCTGGCCGCAAAAATTCCCTTGCAAGACGGCTTAGTCATTGCAAAGCCCTCTCGTCCGACAGAAAAGTACATTCTGACTTCTATTTTTGTTTCTGTAGAAAGCCAAGGAGATAACAGGAGCGGAGTTTAGTACACCAATCACTCACACAAGTGATGGCACCCTTGCTAGCCTCTTGCGATAGCCAATAAAAGCGGTGTTCTCTCCAAAACTGTCCCAGAGTTCAATTCCTTTTTGTATCGTCCCAGGCTCCTCAAGCGTGAAGTCCAAATGATCAAATCAGGACACTGCAGGTGTTTTCTGGGAGCGCATACTAGAATTCGCTCTGTTTAATATTGTTACGCTCCTGACTGTTTGCGAAGATCGTTGGAACCGTTTATAACTGTTACTCTACAGAGGCGTCCGCCTGTTAGAGAGTGATGGTAGGAGACCAATTAATATTTCCAGAGTTTAAATGAGCTCTTAGTTTGCTTTCACAATCACACACAGGCAGCTACACACTTTGCGCGGCTCGCTTGTTCGAAATTGCGCCTGCGCTTATTGTAGGCCCTGTGTCACCTGATAAAGTAGCTCGCCGCTGGTCCCTTGCTCTTCGTCACCAGTCACTCGCGTTTCGCGCTCGCCTCTATGAAATACCATGGGAAGAACGAAGTGGCTAGGGAGGAGCTGAGCTCGCCGTGAATCAAATTACGATTACGATTAAAAAAACTGGATTCGAACTCTTGCTGAGCTTTGTCATTAGCCTTCTTCTCTTTTTTCATTCAATTAATGTTACTCTTTTTCCGCATGCTTTAGTCAAAAACTGAAGTGCATCTAACAGTGAGTGGCTTTTTCTATACTAAAATGACAGGTTAAGTAAAGAAAAGAAACTTTCGTGCTGGTGAACCTTTCTGGAACAGTTTTTATCAAAGAAATCGCCAAATTTGGGGTGTAGTATTACGTATGTGTTAGTTACACATGCAACGGAAACGAAAACAAAGTTTTGAGCGTTTCATCAGACATCAAGGAGTTATTGGGTTACTTTTCCTTCTCAACTTTCCTCTTTCTGAGTTCGGATCAGTTTGGAACTTACAGCTACCCAATTTAGAGGTTAAGGTGGCAGTTTTTTTACCGTATTTTCCAGCCTACGAAATGACATCAAATTTTGACACCATTTTAGACAAACCCCGCTTAGCTGCACAATAAAATACTACAATAAAATTGTAGCTATAGCCTATTTCAAATCAAACACTTCCAAAGATAAAGACACTATATGCGACAATCATTTTTTGTTAAAGATACTGTAGGAGATGTAGCCTGTGAACAGGCTCTCTGTTTGGGGAAAAAATCGCGAGGAGAGGGAAGGGAAAGGGGAAAAGAGGCCCTTTCGTTTTTCCCTCTCCCCAGTTCCCCGCTCGACTGAAGGCCTGTTCACAGACTACGGGAGATGTGATTTGATTGGATGTGTTTCAACCCCTCTGTGGTTGGAAGTCTAAGCTTGGCCAAAAGGCCCACAGAAGCTTAAGAATTAGTAAAAATTTTCTGCAGCTACCTTTGTTTCTGGAGGATTTTGTTGCGCAGTATCTGAGGAGACTTGACCGAAGGTTGATTAATGTATTTGCTGAAAACACTCAGATTAACGAGCACTATCTTGGAAAAAATTTGATGGGAAATAAATCCGTCCTCCATCCTGTAAAATAAAAGATGGCGAAATGGCGCGTTTTGTCTTCCGCGTGGCTTTTTTGATTCTGATTTTGGACCAACCGGGACTTGCTTTCCCAGTTTAATCTGTCCAAGAATTGTACGCGTGTGTAACGTGCTGAGTGTTCTGGTGTTTACAAATACAAAAAATTTGCGTAGTCCATTCTTTTATATAAGCCTGCGTAGGAACTTTTTCCGAACCAATTTATACTAGGGAGAGAACGCTCTTTCAAAGAGCTGATTAACAATTTTAGGAAATACAGGATGTTATTTATTTTTCCGTGACACCATCAAAACATGTCAAGAAACTCTATTTGATTGGCTAATAATACAGAGTTTAGTATGGATCACAATACAAGACTTAATTGTTCATTCTCATTACCATTTCCTTGATCGTCAACAACCAACTAGGCCAAATTTCTTAAAAAGTAACCTTGTTTCCGACCTTTTCCATGGATATAAAGACCTTGCTGGACAATCTTCATGATGAAGTATCTTGTTCTGTGTGCATGTGTCCATTCACTGATCCAAAGCAGTTGCCTTGTTTGCACAATTTCTGTCTTCACTGCCTGAACGGAATTCAACGAACGAGCGGCGTCCGTGATAAAATTACGTGCCCCGAGTGTAGGAGACAGTTTCAGATTTCTGGAAGTGGAAATCCCAGCGAACTTCCCACCAATTTTCGAATAAACAGCCTGCTAGATGTCTTGGCAATTAAAGAGTGCAGTGCAGTCAACGTAAAATGCAGAAACTGCGACAAACGAAGCGCCCAGACCTTATATTGCTTCCAGTGCTGTTCCTTCTGGTGTGAAGAATGTATTGTAGGACATAACATAATTCGAGAAAATAAAGATCACAGAACGCTAGCGCTGAAAGATTTTCAAGATCAAGACATCAAAGCTGTTTTAGAGCGACCAGCATTTTGTCAGAAGAAACACCATGAAAACAAAGAGTTGGAGTTCTTTTGCGAGGGCTGTAAAGTCGCCATTTGCAACACTTGTGCCGTAACGCTTCATGAAGGTCATGGTAAGATGCCCTTGCAAGAAGCTACTGATGAACGCAAAACACAGATCAACTCCATGATTCGATCTTTGAAAGACAAAGTAGTGGAAAAACAAAGAGAAGTCGAACAATTCAACCAAAGAAGCATGGTATTTCAATGGAAAGTAACCGAGGTAAAAAGCCAAGTGCAGTCTTGTGTAGACCAAATTATTGCAATCATCGAAACGAGAAAACAAGATGTTTTTGATGCAGTCGATAATCAAGCGACAAAATCACTGGAATCTCTCTCACAGAAAAAAGAAGAAGTGGAAAGACAGTTAAAACGAATTGAATCCGCAATTAAACAAACTGAAACTCTGTTGCAACGCAGCTTTAGCACTGAAATCCTTGGATTCAGTGAAACATTTGATTCAATCCTGCAGGAACAGAGCACCCAAGAAAACCGTGACACTGAATGTATTCCTCGGTTTAGTTTCACTAAAAGTGCAAAACTGATTAACTTGTTGAGCATGAGCGAGGGTATAGGTAATGTAGAATTTGTTTTTAGCGAACCTAAAGCGCAACAATCAGGAGCTAAAGGTAAAGAAAGTAGTAAAGTAATTGCTGGGATTAAAGGGGCAAATGTTCGTGACAGTCCTCTTGAGACTCAGGTACAAACCAGGCGCTTCAGATCTGTGCTGTCATTTGGACAAAAAGGTGAGTCTGTTGGAATGCTTAAGGGGCCCTGGGGGGTGGCAGTGAATGATCAGGATGAAATTGCTGTGGCTGATACCTGGAACCACAGGGTTTCAGTGTTTAGTAATGACGGCACCCACTTAAGATCCTTTGGTAGGAAGGGTAACAATAATGGTGAGTTCCAGAACCCTTCAGGGATCGCTTTTGATAGTCATGGCAATATTGTAGTGGCAGACTGTTTTAACCACAGGTTGCAAGTCTTTGATAGGAATGGTAACTTTCTTAGTAAGTTTGGTGAATATGGAAGTCTTAATAATCAGCTTCAATACCCTCGAGGTTTATCAATAAACGGCAACGGTGATATTATTGTTGCTGATAGCAAAAACAAATTAATCAAGACATTCACTTCTAGTGGGAAGTATTTACGTAAATTTGGTGGAGCAGGTTCTTTGGTCGAACCCTATCACTGTATCCAACACGGTCAATATTTTATAGTCTCAGATCGTAGTGATCATTCCATTAAAATGTTTAATCTGGAGGGAAGGTTTATTTCTAAATTTGGAAAACAGGGAAACAAAGATGGAGAGTTCAATCAGCCCCGTTGCTTGTCAGTTAACAAAGAAAGATTGTTGATGGTCTGTGATGCAGAAAATGCCAGAGTTCAGTTATTTGAACTGAATGGAAAGTTTGTTACAAAATTTGGAAGTGAAGGTAGTGAGAGAGGAGAGTTTAAGCTTCCAGTGTCTACAGCAAATCTTAGTGATGGAAGGATAGTTGTGTCTGACTTCAGTAACAACCGAATCCAGGTTTTTGACTGAGATATAATACGATCTTACCAGTGGTATTATTGTTGAAAAGTTCAAATTGGTTATCTAGAATATGAAACCATAACTTTCCGAACAACACCTTCTCGTGAGGTATTTGTCACTGTTGACGTTTTCTAGTTGCCCGGGGGCGTTAGGTTGCCCTCAAACGTTGTTTGTCTCTTCTGTGAATGTAACAATAAATTATAGACGCGTTGCTGTAATAATATAGCTGAAATGACATAACTTATAAATATATTAATCATAACTATAACAAAATTCTCAAATCTGATTGGTTCTCAACTGCCCTGATTTCAGCCTTAGGGCCTCTTCATATGAGCCCGGTTGACCGGGCTGGCCCGGTTTCCGAGATCTCGCCTCACCTCTAAATCCTTTGTAAAATTTTCGATGTGTTCATATGAGAGGGCGGGCTGGCTCGGTTCCCGAGATCTCGGTAAGCGGGCTGGAAATTTTGCCATATGAACACTTCATCCCGGTTACCGGGATGAACGGCGGGATGAATTCTGGCGGTCCAAATGGCATCGTCTTGCATTGCCTGCTGTATTTTCCACATCATAAGCATCCCATTTAGCTGCAGTGATACAGCTTTAAGAGTTACCGATGCTAAGATAGGCCCGAATGTTAAAATTTTTGTGTTTCGCTATGTTTGCTTTGTTTCCCAAATTTGGCGCCAGAACTCGCACCCAGGATCTTTGACCTTTTCTTATCTCGGAAACCGGGCTGAAATTTCTCATATGAACCCAAGGCAAAATTTATCCCGGTAACCGAGCCAGCCCGGTCAACCGGGCTCATATGAAGAGGCCCTTAATAGGACAGTTTAATAGGACAGTAGGCGCCATCACGCGCGCGCTTAAATAGCTTTTTTTTTCATTGGTAGCGAAAAAATCTTGGAATTTCTTGTGTTTTGATTTAAAAAGAGCCCTATATATCACAAATTTTGTTAAATTTATGATTAATTGGTAACAGAACTTCGTGTCGTCCAATTCGGTCTGTAATCATACTCGCCGGATTAAACAAATCGGACTCCCGCTACGCGATTACAGACCGAATTGGACTCCACTCAGTCCTGTTACCATTACTTATTTTGTAACCTTTTTTCATATGTATTGTAGTATCATTGAATTGCCGATTGTAGTTTAATAAGACGGTTCAAATTTTTGGTATCAAAATTGTTTTTTTTTTATGATGTCCGCCTTTTCATTTTCTTTTCAGCAGTTACTAGTTTTTAGCTGGTGTGTTTTTGGAAATATTATTCCCGCGCCCTTAGCTCAAGTACCATTTTTTTTTCTCAACATGCAGGTTCTTCAGGTCCGTTCATTATAACATATACTAACCGAATTGTATAACGATTTCATTCTTTTGTTGAAAATGCATTAAAGGATAATCAGTTATAAATAATGTTTTTTTTGTGTTCAAATTTATCGTTGTCAAGGAAACAATCATGTGTTGAAGTTAAACGTACCAGAATACTGCAATGCTGATCGTACTACGTGAAAATTAACTTTGTAAGACAATTCAACACGACACCGAAAGAACTCAAAACAGAGTGGGATTGTAGCCATAGACAGCTGTTTCGCTATCGTTGCAGCTCTTCAGTATGGCGTAACAACTAGAGAAAGCTCTGTTAAAAAGAAAAACCGTGCACTCTGATTTAAGCCCTAACCTAGAACTCACAACACCCACAGAAGATAGAATCATGCCATATCACGTGTCTCCTGGAGGACAAGAGACCACGTGTCAAGTTGATGTCTCGCGAAGAAAATATGAATGAGCCCTCGCTAGCCGAAAAAACTCACAAATCGGGTAGAAGAACTGCTCATGCACTTCATACAATCTCAACAAGGAACTCGAGGAGGTGTGTAAGTGGTTTCGTGAAAACAAGATGATCTTGAACACTGAAAACTGCAAGGCGCTTGTTCTTGCGCGAAAGCCTATATAATGCCAGCGGTTTGCTGAGGGTGCTGCCTTAATTACCACTAGTTACTATAATCAGGGATGTGTTTGGGTTAACATTGGACGATTCCCTGAATTTTGTAAAACACGTTGTGAAAATTAGCACTAAAGAAAGTTGGAAAGCAGCTAGATGTTCTTTGTAGACCGGTATAGAATATACACTGAGGAGTGTCTCAGTGGGGTTAACCGTCAGTTCAGCCGTCAAATGGCCTAAAATTTAACCCTCAGCCGTCGAAAAAGGTTTTTTTTTACTGTCAACCGTCAAAAAGGCAGATTAATATTAACCGTAAAAAAGTTTCAAGGCTTTCAAAAAATGTGACTTTTTCAGCCGATCTGCCCGGTCTTCTGGCTTCCCTACTGACCACCTAACCAGCAGAAACCGGAAACGGGCTTTGAAAAAATCTAGGAGAAGACCAGGAAACGGCGATGCCGTTAAGAAATTTCAAAATTCGTTTGGGGCCCTTTTGCGAATGCCACAATGTTGAGGTGTATTGTAAGCAGTTTGCTTTGTAAGTGTCAACAGATGAGATTCACAATGACAAATCGACACAAAACTTAGTCGGGTTAACGGTGTATTTTCAAACTTTCCTAATATTCATTCAAAGGTACAATTACCATTGAACATGTTTTCGTTCGATGAGGAAAAAACTACATCACAAATTCAAGAATAAATACATAATGACCCAAAATGTTATTGAATGTTGACTAAAATGCAAAAATCCTTATTGAATCTGACGTATGCGCAAATGTTCGTTTTCTCGCGCGAATGTATCTTCTTTGCGTAATGTATTTCTCAAGCAAGCGAAGGGGTACCAATATTTTTTTTTAAAAAAAAACATCATTGTAACAATAAATCAATTAAAAAAATGGCACTTTATGTGCCTGTCATTAGCTTACCCCAGGGATAGTACCCTGGGGAATTCAGGGAAATATCTCTGGGAATACAAGTGAATAAACTGGGTTCCCTGCCCCAGGGGAGTGTAATATTCAGAACAATATTTCAGTTAGAAGGAAAAGGGGGTGGGAAAAATTTAAACAGTGGAACCTCGATTTAAGAAACCTCTATGTAACAAATTCCTCAGTTTGTTATAACGAACGATTTTTTTTTACCCCTCTAATAATAAAACATATGGAAAAGAACCTCGATGTAACGAAACCTTGTTAAAACGAACACTTGTTGACAGTCCCTTGGCCCTTCGTTATATCGCCGTTCCACTGTGATTTACAATCCGATGGTTGGCCCGGGGTCCTACCCTTGGGGCAAGCTGATGGCATATGTCAGATCATGCGACCAATTTAGGTCTGGGAAACTTCCCACCTACCCCTCCCCTAACTTAACGTTAACATTTGTGTCTGACTTGGGGCAAAATGTTCATTACCGAAGTGCACCCACAGTTTTTTTGCTGACAACGTATTACTAAATCACCCATTAAAGAAATTATAACTGATGGTTCAGATGAAAGTAGCTTTATTTCAGCTCAGTTTATCTTAACATCGACAACACATTTCTTCTTAGTGAACGTTAGCTAGAGGACGGGAGCAATCCCACTCTTTTGGATTTCTTTTTCCAATCCAGTTTTCTATTCCTAGGAAACAACAGCAGACAACAAACACACCACACATGATAAGTCAGATTTCAGTCATTTTCTGAACTGATGATGAGGCCCACCACAAAGATTTCACCACAATGTTAAAGTTACATCTTGTTTTGACACCTTTGTATTGCCCAAACAGTGCATGTTTTAGGCCTGATATAAGTAACTTTACAATCCACTGGCACAAACTTTCTACTAAATCGCACCTCGATCTTAAGAAGAGTCCCTGTTTTACTTCAGGGCAGCTTTGAACCTCTGAACCTGTGGTTGGAAGTCTAAGCTAGCGGCTGCAACTCAAGATCAAGTGAAATTTTCTGCAACTCTGCCCATTGTCCTGGAAGATTTTCTTACACAATAACAGGGATGAGTCAGCTGAGGCTGATCAATAATGTTTTAACACTGGAGCCACAACGAGGGTGTGAGAACATCTTTTGGACCACAGAAATTGGTTACAAAAACTTCCATTTAATCTCGAGAATCATAATCAAGAAAGAAAAAGGTGTAAACAGAACTAACGTTAACACGGTGGTTCGAGAAATTTAAATTACGATGGCCTGGAACAAGGTGTTCACTCCTTGCCAGCAAGGTACTTGATAAGATCCACAACACGGTGGCTGTATAGCCATATTCATTATCATACCTGGGAAAAAAGACAGAAAATTTTGAGAACGATTTTGCTGACCTTGCCTATGAATAACTTAACCAAGTTATTACTAATAGAGGGTCAGACAGTATGAATACAAACACTTCATAACACATTAATTAATTTAAAATGCATTCAGGATTTTGCAGTATCTTCATACCCTCAAATCAAAGATGGCCTAAAAACAACTGCTTTATGCTTCCCTTATAAGCCGTAAAAGGCACTTATTATTAATCATTCATCTTAGGGATCAAAAGTTTTAGACTGCACAACTCAACATTCAACTTCAAAGTAAGAGCGCCACTCAAAAACCAAGGAGGTGGTACAGTGTTTGCTGCTGGTGATGCCATAGCAGACTATTGTATTTGTACTACTGTATTTGTTAGCTCCCGAGAGAGCTGTATATACTGGTATACAACTCTGACTCAGACTCCGTCACAACTTAAAATAAAGGGAGTCATTACTCTCAGAGCCCCACAGCAAGGAGCACCCCATCCCCTCTAACAACAACTGTTCCCAACTCAAGTCACGTACAAAAACCAGGGTTAGTACACTGTTTTGAGCAAAAAATTCAAGGACTTTTCAAGGAAACAATTTCCACTTTTCAAGGACCCCATTGAGTGTAACAAAGAGCCTTGAGTCTATGTCTTTTTTAGTTCTTTCACAACATGAGCAATTTTATCCCGAAGGTCTTTCTGTGTTTGTTTGTTTCAAGCACTTGAGAATCTGGGTCACATAAAGTTACTACCAAAATTGAAAGGACTTTAGAGCACCAACTGCAATTTTCAAGCTCTTTCAAGGCCTAGCTTGAATTCAAGGACATTCAAGGACTTTTAAGGCGCATGCTTTTGCTTACCAGGCTACAAGCTTAACAAAATTTGGATTCAGAGAAATTCCAGCCGCAGCATCAAAGACTGAAGAACAAGTGCTGCTAATGAAGTCAGTGGATACAACTTGCTCATCAGTGTATCCAAGGTATTTTTTAAGTGCTGGATCTTCTGATGCTTTCTTCATCACTGCCTTAATTTCATCATATGATGCCTACAACAGAAAAGAAATGAAAGAAAGAATGAATGAAAAAGAAAATGGGATGTAACTTATTTGTAAATTAGTACAACGGGAAATTGGTGCGAAGTTGCTACAAAAGAACGCTATAAGCAAAACACTGCATGGCTTGAATGTTCAGTTTTAATTTTGTTTTTAACAATGTAAGCCTTATTTAATGTAGGCTTTGCATCAAATACAGTCAAACCTTCATTATTTCATGGCCCCCACCTGTCTAAAATGGCCACCACTTTACAACAGCCATTTTTTTTTGGCAGACTGTCCATACATTGACCCTTGTTAAAACCTCTCTACAATGGCCACCTCTCTACACTGACCAATTTCTTGTGGCCATTGTGAGAGGTTTGAACGTATTATTTTTTATCACAGCTTCCATAGACCTTATGAATTAATTTTTTTTACCAACTAGACAATTGTGTGCAATTATAGACATTTGTTACTAAAGGCCATCTTGCATCTGCCACGGTCCTTTTTGTGTCTGCTCACTTTACTGTGAGACAGATAGGATGTTTAATTCTAATGCACGATATAGGCTACCACCATTTAATGTAACCTCAAACATTTTGGTTGAGAGCCTAACAGTTAATGGAGCACCCGAACATCTACAATACCATACTCCTGTCAAATGGCTGCTCTAAGGTCTTGTGACAGCGACAAAACCATGTACAATCAACTGTTGAAGGCTGTGTGATTCAGCCAAAATATTTCAGAACAAAAATTTATGTTTCCAGTCTATATTTAAAATTACAGTCAAACTTCCCTTAAATGGCCACCCAAAATGAGCAGATTTGGTGGTCACTTACAGTCGATAACTTACAAGAATCAAACCACAGGGGTTCTTTTCTGAGAAGAGGTCCGATCACATCTACATTATGGAAGATAATTGACGGCATGCAATTTCTAAGTTGCAATGTGTGTAGTTATGGTTGTTGCTAGAAGATCTTTTTATACTTTAAGTAGCATAACACATAAATCAAACATCAAGTGATCCCTTTAAAAAGCTTAAAAACAAAGGAAAGTTATTTAACCATTATCCCCAAAAAGTAGTAGCAGTTGGTTACAAGAAGTGGTCGTTTAAGACAGGGTCCAACTCTAAGGCTTTAACTGGGAAAACCCTCGTGTTTTTAATATGTGGTCACATATTATATGGAGGTTCGACTGTCATTCATTTTTGGAATTGGCCACTGAGGGCTGATGAAATGTTTAAAAAAAAAGGCTCTGACTGGTGTCACACTACATGTAGGTCATCAACACAATAAAACCAAAAGTGCTGTTCAACATACAATGAGGCAGCGCCTTACCCCCTTCTTGAGTCTGCAGATAAGATCCACCACAGAGACATCTGGAACAGGAACATGGAATGCCATACCAGTCAGCTTTCCATTCAGTTCAGGGATAACCTTCCCAACAGCCTTAGCAGCACCTGTAGATGCTGGAATTACATTCTCACTGATGAGCTCCGCGGCCATCACGCCATTTCTGGGATGGAGAAAAAGGGGAAATATGCAAAGTTCAAACATGATGTATTTTTCAACACCACCCTTGGTTCATATCCCAGAAATTATTTGCCAAATAATCTAAACTGGATTGTTAGCAAAATGGTAGGGGAAAACTTATTAAAGTTGGAACACACTAGGCAACATGTCTTCCCAAAAAAGCACTCCTTGTGTACAATTCAGGCATCAGGTAGCATGACACTTTGCAGCAACAAATCTCTTTGTGCCCTCTGGTTTGATTATGTGCAACTTGTTGCAGTCTGTGGCAAAATTCTGTTGCAGGGACAAGATTTTCAGAAAGATTTTTGAAATAAGCAAAAAGTAATTTGTCCCTGCAACATCACATAATGCTGCAACATGTTTAACTGCATCTTGTGACCAAGTGTTCCAACCTTTAACACTTATCTACAGAAAAATGGGGTGTTTTGAAGTTCTCTTTTGATGTGGTTAACACATGTAGCTCTCATTTTACAGATTTTTTTGGAAGCTTTGCTTGGCACATACCTTTCCACTCGGTCCATTAACAGTCTTCTGTGTGGCAGTATAAGCATCCCAGGATCGTGGTCATTAAACCCTCTTCTATTCCAAAATTGTCATTTATGACTTTGGCTAAAGGAGCAAGGCAGTTGGTTGTGCATGATGCATTGCTAGGGGTAAAAAAAAAAATGTCACAGGTCGCAAGAGGTAAAGTTAAAACTGGTCAAGTGTTCCTTGGAAGAGTTAACAATTAGTTCATGCGCCAGCGTGTGTATGTCAAGATATTGAGCACGCGGGGAAGTTTGGAGAGCACGAAAGAAGCGTAAGAGTTACTCGAGCTTCTTGAGTGCTCTCCAAACTTCCCAAGTGCAAAAAATTGATTTGCACACACCACAGCCCGCACAGTTCGCGGAGACGACAACAACAACAACAACAACACTCACCTCTTTTCCCTACTATTGATTGACAAATCCAAAAGTGTTCTCTTTATAAAACACATGGTTAACGCTTCATAGTGTACTGTTGAGTTACCGATGCACTTAGGAGACGTCTTGGGAGGATTGCTAAGCTCACAAGAACTCAAGGTATAGTTTGTTGACGTCATCAGCATGCTCAATGGGAATATGAAGCATGCTCGTGCTATTGAATTTGATTAGGTGAATATTCTACTAGCTATGTTATAATAAATTTTGACCATGGTTTTTTCATAATTGAGTTTATTTTTAATTTCAATATCATGCTCTTCAGTCAAAGAATTGAAAATTCACCAAAAGTGATACTACTCATTTCAAGACCATCACGACTAAAAAAAACTTCTATAAAGCACAATCTATCAACATACCTAACAACTGTCATAGATTTTGGATCATACTTGTCCTCATTCACTCCCATCACAAACATGGGAGCATCAGCTGAGGGGGCTGAAATGATGACCTTTTTGGCCCCGCCCTTCAAGTGAGCGCTGGCCTTTTCTGTCGTTGTGAAAACACCAGTTGACTCAACAACATATTCAGCACCGCTTTCACTCCATGGAATTACGCTTGGGTCTTTCAATGCATGGAAAAAGATTGATTTGCCATTTATGACAAGCTTGCCATCTTTTGCCTCAACAGTTCCCTTGAATCTTCCATGAGTGGAGTCGTACTTAAACATGTACACCTTTTTGACAAAACAGCAGAAATTAATGAACTTATCATGAATCAGTAGGTCTCGATTTGCTTTTTGTCTGTGACCTACACGACCTGCATGGAAAGTCTGGAAAAACTGTGGAGATCAGTGCTAAAATCTGAGAAATATCTGAAAATATTACACGTGTGCTGATAATTAGAAACAAAATTTTAAATCAAAGTGCAACCACAAACTCAAAATAACTTACATTAATTGAAAATCATTAAGACGTAGATCTGACAGTTCATTTTTTGTGCGTCAACCGATTACGCATGAGCTCATGCAAAATATGGTATCATGACCTATCAGGAAGCGGCCGCCATTATTGGAACAATACGATATTGATTTAGTTTTAATACCGGTTGTTTAAAAAAACTGCCTACGAATCCTGTTTTGTTAGTCACAATAAAATAAAATTATTCCTCAATGGAATTATACAAGCAATAATAAAAATATTGTTAACCATGTAATCCAGATCGATAAATGGATCGTTCACTGCGACAACTTGTACGTCTCCATGTTCCTGGGAGGCACGCATTAAAAGGCATCCAATACGTCCAAATCTACGATAAAAACGCAAGAATATGTTACCTTTAACAATCAAATGATGATGGACAAAAAAATTAAAAACTCAGATGTTTTCAAAAGTCAGATTTTTTACAAAACTCAGGTTTTTTTTTCAAAACCTGGGTTTTTATTGTCTCGAACAGTGCGCATGTCATATACCTGCTGACCACGATTACTGGCTCAAATAAAATGAACAAGATGGCGTTGATGATCAAAATAGTTTTAGCTGTTTTCTGTTTCATTTTATGCCTTTGACGTTGAACGAGTACTGATAATGTTCTCGTACATTCCTGCATGTGACATCAGGGAATTCTGACCCTAATTCTTTAATTGAATGTTACTTCAATCTTGGATTGGACTACTCTGAAATCCCAAGCTTCCTTCTTCTCGAACACTGAATACAACTCACTCGTCAGTTGAAAAAGGTACTTTTTTCAAAAGGGTTATGTAGGAGAAAAATCACAGCCAGCTTAGGATTTCTGAGTAGTCCACAATCCAAAATTGAAGTAACATTCAATCGAAGAATTACGGTCAGAATTCCCTGATGTCACAGGAATACATGTATTCGAAGGCATCATCAGTGCTCCTTCCACGCGAAAGGCATAAAGTGAAATTGATCATCGACGCTATCTTGTTTCTTAGAGCCAACAATTGTGGTAAGCAGTTATATGACATGCGCATTGTTCTAGACAATTGAAAACTGTTTTTTTTTCAACTTGAAAAAACCTAACTTTTGAAAAAAAATCGAGTTTTCTTTTTTGTTTTTAAACTTTTAAACGTGAATTTAAAAAAAATAAACTTTAAAGGAAAAAAAACCTGAGTCTTGAAAAAAAGTTTTTTAAATCAAGCAAAACCGCTTTTACAAAGGAAAAAATTGAAAATAAAACCGCAAACCTAAAATAATAGCTTTACCACTCAAATTTCACAAAATAAATAGCTGGGTTTTCATGTCCCTTATGGGCCACTGTCAGGTACGATATCATAACCTACCATTTCTGTAATGCAAAGAATGTATTTTGACATCCATTTTTTTTTTTTTTACAGCGGTTGAAAAACATCTTTCATAGACTGACAATTTTCCTCTCGAAAGACCTTGAAGATTTCGCGAAACTCAGAAGATATATTATTGCGTGTCCTTTGAAATACCTTTTTGTCTAATTTAATAAAAATTGAGCTAGGAAAACGAATGTTGCTGTTGTCGACAGCGTACGGAACCACAGGTTTCAGACGTTTCACTTATGTCCAGGTTTGCACGTAGCAGCAAAAATTGCAGTTTTTCGTGTGTTTTTCACGTTAGTTGCGATTTTTCGCAGTTCTTTGTCACGCTAATATAATAATCGCAGAAATTGCAAAAATCGCAGTTTTTGCTCCTGGGCACCTTTCTGGCCAGCGGAATGCAAAATGCCTTACGTCCAACCCCTGCTACAGTTACAACGGTAAATCCGTCTTCGGTTTTGCTGTTTCTAACGGTGACCAGTTTTCAACACCAATTACCTTAAATCTGGATTTGGAATATTTAAACAGAAACGCAGCATAAGCACCGCTATTGCAATTTTTCCCGCGCTTTTTATCTGCTGTGCTATACTATCATAAGCTTTGATCTATAGCTGTATAACAGAACAATTTTTTTGAAAACATTCTTAACATGACTGGATAGATATGACGGAGATTTGGCGGAGGAATTTAAAAAGTCTAGCGCAACACGTGTTGTAAGCAACAATAGGGTAAGAAGATAAAAAATATTTTGCGCACTTTTACTTTTCGTGATAAAATACAAGGCTGCGAAGAGTTTCTTGTTTACAAATTGTTGTAGGCCTCTATAGGACCCGACTAGAAACGGGAAGACCAATTTCAAAACAAAACTAACGGGAAACGAAACTAAAAACGAAAGAAAGAAAGAAAAAGGGAAGAAGAAAGATTTTCCAGAAGGAAGAAGGAATAAACCTAAAATGCAAGCGTGTTTAAACTCACAAGTAATTAGAAAGGTTAAAAAAGTAAAACAAAACAAAACAAACAAAAAAACGACGAAAAAAGTTATATATAATGAAAGCACGCTGACCAAAACATATCACGACCCCCAGTCTGTTTCTACTCGCTACTTTCACATTTATCGCCCATAATTCACCTTGATTCCCCCCCACCCACCTCCTCCCACCCTTTCCGCCCCCCTATATTTTGCATAACCATTGTTTTCACATTCCCTTTGAATGACTGTAATACCCAGGAGAAGTTGAAAGCAATTGTTATGCCAGATTTGCATAACATCTTAACGGCCTTTTTGCGCTCAGCAAACTTCAGGTATGAGAACGGAAACAATCCTGTCCGCAAAAAGTTTTGTCAATCCAGTTCTCTGTCTTTTAAGGGACGTTGTCTGCTATACATGTAGTATAGCAGACAACAAAAGTCCGATTACAGCTTCTAAAATGACATTAAAAAAAACTACCGTTGTAAAGTTACTTCATTTACTGTTTTGACTTCGCGTATACCCTTGCAATCAGTAAAGTTGTATATTCAAGACACCTTCACACTGCATTATCCTCTACAATACACCTTGGTCTTAAAGAACAGTCCCTGTTATACTTCTCTGCACTTTCAAATCCTCTGTGGTTGAAAGTCTAAGCTTGGCCCAAAGGCCCATAGAAACTTAAGATTTTCTACAACTGCCATTTTTTTTGGAGGATTTTGTTGCACAGTAGAAATTGGGGATGACTTGGCCGAAGGCTGATTAATGTATTTGCTGTGACACACAGTTTAACGACCACTATCTTGGACAAAATAGACGGAAAAATAATCCGTTCTCTCTCCTGTAAAACAAAGCATCGGGAAATAGCGTGTTTTGGCTTTCCCGTGGCTTTTTTGCTCTTGCTTTTGAGCCAACGAAGATTTGCTTTCCCTCAGCTTAATTTAATGTCCAAGGAAAGAACGTGTGTGTAACGTGTTCACTGTACAGAAATATGCAAACAATTTCAGTTGTCCATGCTTAACTTTGGCCTGCCTAGCAAACATTTTCGAACGAATCAGGGAGAGAATGCTTCTTCGTTACTCTTTTTTTTGCTCTCACTCCGATTTTCTTGACTACCTCGCACGGAAACGCTAATGTCGGCAGGTCATCCATGCTTCAAAGAGCTGATTAATATGGCGTTCCATTTCCGCCAAAATTCAATGTTCCATTTTACATTGTACTTTGCAAAATCTATCCTACAGTTCAGTGGAATGTACATTTTTTCGCATCCAACATTTGTCCTTTAAGTTTTTGCTTCCCACATCCGACTTTAGGCATTGTACTTGCAAGTTTTTGCATTCGACATTCAACTTTTCGAATTGAACTTTTACCCGTTGGTCAGTAACCGATGGAGATCGTGGGCTCAATTGACCTGACCCACCCCCGCTCAAATGGTGGTCGAGAGTCGGTCGAGAGACCTCCCAGTGGAGTGGACTCGGGAGACCTTCTCCACTCCCGACAACTTGACGTCGACAGACGTGTTCACGACCAGGTGATAAAAGCCGCCGATCGCTAAGATGCTGCTGCACCTGCTAATTAAAGCGAGGTGAGAGCCACTCTTTTGAGTGTAGTTGTCTGTCTGTCTACTTTGGAACAAACACCATCTCCAAGTAATTATCGGGCGACCCTTGTCAACTATGAAGAAGTTATGTGTTCAATAAAGTTCGTGTTCGCGCCGACACTAGCAAACATGAACGGATAATGGCTCAGTCAATTCCAAGTGTGCCCATCCCCCCCGGGGCATTTGTCGGGCATTTGTCATCTTGTCGGTCCCGACGGTGGGAAATTTGTCAGAAAACCTCTTCTCAGGGGTGGGGCATTTGTCAATTCTTCTAGAAGAGGTTAACGTCGTTTCTTTTTTAATACTTCACTTAAAAACATGAACACTCCGGGAACATTCAGATAGCTTTAGGTATTTCTATAAATAATACTTTTAATACTTATGCTTTAAAAATATATGTGTGGTTTCCACTCCATCACTTCCCTAGCTACCTAGACTACGAGTAGTCCCCATTTTTCCTTTTACTACTCGTAGTCTATTTCCTCACGCCACAGTATGTTTTGAAACCGGTTCCGCCATCGTGATCAGTTTGTATATGGATGAAAAACAATCAATGTATCGTTTAAAGGGTTTAAAGGAAAGAAACTTGTCAAATCAAATCAAATCACTGGTTTATTGTCCCTTTTGCAGTCAGAAGACTGAATTGTAGGATACCTTACCAGCTGTGATATATATATAGAGGCCTGTATTACATGGCCGCGCGGAGATACGAAATTTCTCTTCGAGTGTTGAAAAATATTTCACGAGTGAGGGCAGCGAACGAACGAAATATTTTTTCAACAGGAGAAGAGAAATTTCGTATCTCCAAACGGCCATGTAATGTTTTTTTTTATTATAAAAAACACCAATGAACTACCAGACCATTTCACTTTAATAGTTTTTTGGTGTGAAATGCGCGATTTATTATGAAGCCATAGCAACGGTGATAGCGGAGCTCCGCGCGCGAAGCGCGCCTGCGGAGCACCATGGGTAAATAAATCTACTCATCCCAGAAAATTTGGTAATCACGTGACCGACCGACCGTCCGTCCGCACCACAGGCATACCAATGTTTACTCTCACACTTTCTAGTTACGTTGGGAGCCCAGGAGAAAGCTGACTGCACATCAATGTTTTCATCAATTGACAGCTGTCAAAACAGGGTATCCGCTGACCGGTATCACCTGACCGTATCGCGGGCTCAGGTGTCGACCCATCAAGGTCGAGTGTTTTTTGAAGTTATCCGCTGACAATTTACTCGTTTTCAAA
>CALNXK010000006.1:3685000-3692500 GCA_942486035.1 Porites lobata | reverse complement strand
CCCCTGTACCTAGAAAAGGTCAACAGTGACAAATACTTCACAATGTGGTTCTGTTCGAAACATTAGGGTTTCTTATTCTAGATAACCAATTTGAACTTTTCAACAATAAAACCGCATATTATATCTTGTCAAAAACCTGGATTCGGTGGTTATTGATATCACACACAACTATCCTTCCATCACTAAGATTTGCAGTAGACTTTGGAAACTTTAACTCTCCTCTCTCGCTGCCTTCACTTCCAAACTTTGTAACAAACTTTCCACTCAGTTCAAACACCTGCACTCTGTGATTTCCTGCATCACAGACCATTAGCAATCCTTCTTTGTTAACTGACAAGCATCGGAGCCCATTGAACTCTCCATCCTTGTTCCCCCGTTTTCCAAATTTAGAAATAAACTTTCCCTCCAGATCAAACATTTTAATGGAATGATCACCATAATCTGAGACTATAAAATATTGACCGTGTTGGATACAGTGATAGGGAGCGACTAATGAACCTGCTCCACCAAACTTACGTAAATACTCCCCACTAGAAGAGAATATCTTGATTAATTTGTTACCTTGATCAGCAATAATAATATCACCGTTACCGTTTATTGATAAACCGTGAGGGTTTTTAAGATGATTATCACGACTTCCCTGTTCACCAAACTTACTAAGAAAGTTACCATTCCTATCAAAGACTTGCACTCTGTGGTTATTATTGTCTGCCACTACAATGTTGCCAAGACTATCAAAAGCGATCCCTGAGGGGTACTGGAACTCACCATTGTTCTTGCCCAACCTACCAAACGATCTTAGGTGGGTACCGTCACTACTAAACACTGAAACCCTGTTGTTACGGAACTCAGTCACAGCAATTTCATCATGATCATTCGCTGCCACCCCCCAGGGTCCTTTAAGCATTCCAAAAGACTCACCTTCTTGTCCAAATGACAGCACAGATCTGAAGCGCCTGGTTTGTACCTTAGACTCAAGAGGACTGTCACGAACATTTGCCCTTTTATTCCCAGAAATTGCTTCACAGCTTGCCTTGCGTTTAAACCCTGACTGTTTCGTTTTAGATTCAATAAAAACAAATTCTACATTACCTATCCCCTCGCTCATGCTCAACAAGTTAATCAGTTTTTCACTTTTAGTGAAACTAAACCGAGGGATACTGCATTCAGTGTCACGGTTTCCTTGGGTTCCCTGTTCCTGCAGTATTGAATCAAATGTTTCACTGAATCCAAGGATTTCAGTGCTAAAACTTCGTTTTAACAGAGTTTTAGTGTGTTTAATTGCTGATTTAATTAATTTTACTTGTTTTTCCACTTCGTCTCTTTTCCGTGAGAGAAATTCCAGTGATTTTTTCGCTTGATTATTGACTGCATCAAAAACATCTTTTTTTCTCTCTTCGATGATTGCAATGATTTGGTCTACACAAGACTGCACTTGGCTTTTTACCTCGGCTACTTTCGATTGAAATGCGATGCTTTTTTGGTTGAATTGTTCGACTTCCTTTTGTTTTTCCCGTAATTTGTCTTTCAAAGATCGAATCATGGAGTTGATCTGTGTTTTGCGCTCATCAGTAGCTTCTTGTAAAGGAATCTTACCGTGACCTTCATGAAGTGTCATGGCACAAGTGCTACAAACGGCGACTTTACAGTCCTTGCAAAAGAGCTCCAACTCTTTGTTTTCATGGTGTTTCTTCTGACAAAATGCTGGTCGCTCTAATACAGCCTTGATGTCTTGATCTTGAAAATCTTTTAGTGCTAGCGTTCTGTGTTCGTTGTTAGCACGCATTATGTCATGTCCTAAAATGCATCTCTCGCACCAGAAGGAACAACACTGGAAGCAATACGAGGTCTGGGCGCTCCTTTTATCGCAGTTTCCACACTTCACGTTAGCTGTACTACACTCTTTTATTGCCAAGACATCTAGCAGGCTGTTTATTCGAAAATTGGTGGGAAGTTCGCTAGGATTTCCACTTCTAGAAATCTGAAACTGCCTCCTGCACTCGGGGCATGTAATTTTACCACGGACGCCGCTCGTTCGTTGAATTTCGTTCAGGCAGTGAAGACAGAAACTGTGCAAACAAGGCAACTGCTTTGGAGCAGCGAATGTACACTTGCACACAGAACAGGATACTTCATCATGAAGACTGTCCAGCAAGGTCTTTATATCCATGTAAAAGGTTGGAAACAAGTTTAAAAGGTTTGGCCTAGCTAGTTGTTGACGATTACAGGAAATCGGACCTTTCGTGACCAAGACTAAACTCTGTATGAAGGAACCAATCAAGTAGAGTTTCTTGACATGTTTTGATGGTTTGACGGAAGAATAAAAAACATCCTGTATTTCTGAGAATTATTAATTCTATGGCGTTCCATTTCCGCCAAAATTCAATGTTCCATTTTACTATTGTACTTAAAGAATCAATCCTACATTTTGTGCTTGTCATTTGAGTTTGCACTCAAGATTCAACTTTTTTGTATTCAACATTCAACTTTTTATAAGCAGCAGTCAAGTTTTCGAATTCGACCTTCAAGTTCAGTGGAATGTACATTCATTTTTTCGCATCCAACATTTGTCCTTTAAGTTTTCGCTTCCCACATCCGACTTTGGGCATTGTACTTGCAAGTTTTCGCATTCGACATTCAACTCTTCGAATTGAACTTTTACCCGCTGCTCAGCGTCCGATGGAGATCGCGGGCTCAATTGACCTGACCCACCCCAGCTCAAATGGTGGTCAAGAGTCGGTCGAGAGACTTCTCAGTGGAGTGGAGTCGGGAGACCTTCTCCACTCCCCACAAACCAGACGTTGACAGATAGATAGAACATGGCCGATCGCCTGGATGCCGCTGCACAGTCTTTGAGGGAGGCCGAGTGCTGTCCAACCGACAGTCTTCTTTAGTGGAAAGGTGTATTTCATAAAAAATCTCTTAAATATTTAACCTGAATTCCCATACAAATTAAGAAGCCCACAGGCGGCGCAAGCTCTAGCCTCCCATGAAGACGTTACAGTCAAACCAGGTCAAGCGTTCCCGTCGCTAACGAACTAATGAATTCATTCACGGAAAAATGATTTCGTTTGTTGATTCAATAATCCATTCATAAAATGAACAATCCAATATTCATATTTAGCCTCGATTCCATAATCGAATGTTGATTCGATTACTGTGTTTTGAAAAACTACACTTTCCACAAGTTGGCCTCAGAATTTTGTTTTTTCCTCTTTTTTTTCTGAGAGTCGAGGTCTGGCGAGTTCTGAAGTTCAAACCCAAACAAACTGTTACATGTACGCCAGTTTGCTGCCAGTAATCAGTGCAACAGACCTAGGCCTGACCTCTTAGGGCCTGTTTACATGGAGGTGGGGGACCCCAGGTAGGTGAGGTAACCCGCTTAGGTGGGGTAACCCGCCTGTCCATATAATCTCTCATTTTCATTTGATCACGTTTACATGATAGGTGGGGTGACCCGCCAAGGCGGGTAGCCCGGTCTACCAGACCGGGTTACCCTCTCAGCCGGGGTCACAATTTTTCATGTAAACGTTTCAAGGTGGGGTAACCCGCCTGGCCGGGGTCGGATTCGTGATACATCAAATTCGCGCAAAATTCGCTTTCGCGGTGTCTTTGCATTATGATTAAAGTTAACAATAGAAAGCTATTGCACTGACGGGTTGCAGCAAGAGCAACAAGTGAGTGAAGAAGTGCATTAATCGCCAAAACTCGTGGTTTGCCAGCATTTTTCTTGTTTACGTGCTTAGCGACCATTCAATAATCTTGAGAAAGTGCACCCCGGGAAGGCGGGGTTGTAAGATTGCATGTAAAGGGGGGTTATTTTTTTACCTCACCTAAGCGGGTTACCTCACCTACCTGGGGTCCCCCACCTCCATGTAAACAGGCCCTTAGAAAACACAACGGTCAAACTGAGGTCAGTGTATGTGCGGTGATTGGTGGATTTCGATCCTCGGCCTTTGTCAGTTTCTTTGCGTTTGCGGTCTGTCTATTCTAGCTGTTATTTTGATTAAAGGCAATGAAAAACGCAATCGTAAACGGCAGGAAAAAGGAAGCAAATACGATTGAACACAACAGACAAGAATAAAGAACAGGTAGATTTTGTTCATAAACCAAATCAACATTTGATTATTGAATCGAGGTCCAATTTGACTGTTGGATTATTCATTTTATGAATGGATTATTGAATCAACAAACGAAATCATTTTTCCATTAATGAATTCATTAGTTTGTTAGCGACGGGAACGCTTGACCTGGTTTGACTGTAAGGGGATATTAAGGGGCGGTTCGTCGCATTCGTCGAGCATTCCTCCCGAATACCCCATAGGACGTCTGCGTGGGAGGCTACCCAAGCTCTCGCCGTATAAGTGATTTGAAAAAAAATATCCAACACTGAAAAATAAAAATATCTGTTGTGGCATGTAATGCTGGAGAAAAATATGTTACACCGTTATATGCCAGGGAAATATATTCTATCTCTACAGGTTTAGGAAAGAAAATTTACTCAGGGTAAATCACCCTTACCTCCCCTCAAAAGTCAAATGGTCGACCCCTACTCATTAATATTGGCGGTCGCAAATTGCACAATCTTATGCAGACCGATTTTTGATTGCTGGTGGGCAAGAAATCAAAATTCATTCCTTCTCAAAAAATAAAGAAACGAGTAAAATACACAAGCAAAAGCTTTCGGAAATATTTCATTCTACGATCGATGCCGTCCAGTACACAGCGCGCGTGAAGTGATCAAAATCAACCTGGCGCTATTTATGGCTCTGTCAATTCCAAGCGTGCCCATCGGCCCCCGGCATTTGTCTTTTTTTGGGAAAACATGCAAATACCTCACAATGAGGCCGGGCGTTCATGAAAACCCCACGGTGGGGCCTTAAAATAGGGTGCAAATGCCCCACCCCGAGACAACACCAAAATTTCATTTTCCATTAAAAATAAATTGCAAACCAATGCAAATTTATGGGAAATCTTTAATAATCTGATCAAACTCGCACGTGAAGCACCCTGCGCAAATCGCTCCTAGCCGTTCGTTATAATTCTGTTTATTGCAAAAATTAAGATCACACTGATCTGATTTTAATTATCAAAGACAAAACTATAAACTAGAATTTTAACAAGACCTCTATAGTTTTCGAGGACGTTTAACATAGTGAATGATAAACAAACAACCGACGAGCTTAATACGAGTAAGTTTTTCATCATGATGGAACCGTTTCGTCAGCGTATTGTCGCATTGATCGTACAATACACAAAGTTTATATTAACTTTTGTATATATCACAGAGTTTTTCTAGGCCTTTCTGCCTCAAACATTCACGGCACAAAGGAAGTCCATCTTTCTGAGAACCTTACTTGGGCAGTGCACTGCGACTACATAATGAAGAAGGTCAACAGACGGCTTTATACTCTGAGACAACTCAAGAAGCGTAAAGTTCCGTCGGCTGATATTGTTCATATCTACTGCGCGCTAATTCGCTCTATACTAGAGTACGCCTCCGCTGTCTTTGCTGACTTGCCTAAGTATCTTGCTTGCTATCTTGAGAACGTGCAAAAAAGGGCCCTTTCCATCATTTGGCCTGGTATTTCGTATGAAACAGCACTTGACAAAGCTGCATTATCCACTCTTTCTGACCGTCGCGCAGTTTCGTGTGTTAAATTTATAGGTAAGGTTCGGCCAGGTAACCCATTATACCCACTATATCTATTACACAACAGAGTGGTACCTATATCTAATATATAGATTTAGCCACGGCTAAAAGCGAAGCTCCCATTGATAAATTTATAACTTAAATCAAACAATAATTTTGTATTCCACAAATCAGTTAACTTAAGGGCACATTCGTGTGACTTTTAAGGGAAAAGCTCAGTGATTTTGGAGTGAAACAAATCTTGTATCGAGTTGATATAGCCTTATATGTACACCCAAAAAATAGTCTTCGGTCACATTTAAGAGCAATAATAGCTCTTGATCACAGTAGATAAGGCGTGAAAAACAAATCAGGTCGAATTTTTTGCGTTCGACAAGTTTACAAATTCTTGCCAATAAATCTGGGTGCGTGCAAACCAATCTTTTATTATTATTTTTTTTTATACACCACATCTGAGGAAAGTGAGTACTATGAGGCGCTGTTTTTATCATACAGACCTCGTACAAAATACAGTATTTCACAATTTTTCAAGACAAATTGAATTCATTCAATATTCAGGACCATCGAAGCAAGCGTGGACTTTTAATTAGCGAAACCGTTCAAAAAATTTCCAAAATCATCTATACGGCCAGTCGGTTAAGAGTTACGCTTCAACGCGATAAAGAATTTATTGAGTCTATTTTCTATTAATGGCTTTATAACGATGTGTAATCTTAAAAAGCGTTTGATACGCTCGGCATTTTGAGTACTCCTGCAAGCGATGTTTTTGAACGGCTGAAAACAAACGGCAAAGCGATGAAAATTACACTTTTGAGACTACCAACAATCAATAAAGAAATATAATTCGGTAGAACATTTACAGAGACAACAATTTTCATTCACGAAAACAAATGAGTATTTAAGTGTCTCTAAGAATCCTCAAGTCTTTACTAGTAAGATTAAAGATTAAGTTTATGTTTTAAGCCGCTGGTTTCCCGGTGTTTGCTGTTTTCAAAGATGAACTCACGACAAGAAAATCGCTCAAAGCTTTCTTTCTACAGCCAAAATTATAACTAAATATTCTTCGGAAAGTCTTTTCTTTCTATTTACGGTGAATTAATATCGACTAAAGGCTTTTTAAAGTTCTGTAAGCTTAAGCTTATATCAAACCTCATACTAGGTCAGATCAGTGTCTCAGTCAAATCTTAATACAAACGTGCATAAACTAACTTCATAAACTGCGCCGCTGGACTTCATGAAATTATATTTAAATACAATAATTACTCAGGCTTACCATAATTCGAGATGCAGCTCCTGAGAGCTATCAAGTAAGGCAAGGATCGCTTGAGCCTTTATAATTCTCGTACGCATCCAGCAAGGTGAAAAACAAAAACGATGACATCCGAAATCGGATTAGCGGCTTTGACAAGCGACGCATTTCTCAACCAAAAACCCAATAAACAAACCAGCCATGAATAAGAGAACACTCTTGATAGCAGCTGTATTTCATTTTGTACATCCAGTGGAAAAAGACAGTTAAAAACATCACAAGTTGACTCAAACTCTGTCAGCTTCAGCTGTCAAAGTAAACAACTTTCAAGATGCTGCATAAATTTTATGCATGAACTCACCTGTGAAATTTTAACCAATCAGAGCATAAAAATTGAACGTGGAGCGTGATCAACACGTGACCATGGTAAGAGAAGGTCTTCCCCGCCTGTATTTTACAAAAACTGGCTGAATTTTTACGTCCGAGGTCAGTTTGAAATCAAAATCTTAATAGTGCGGGACGATACTGACATAAACACAACATATTTGATATGAATTAAAAAAAAAGTAAACGTGAGCCTGCGATCATTTGAAAACGA
>CALNXK010000006.1:3650000-3680000 GCA_942486035.1 Porites lobata | reverse complement strand
ACTTTTTCGACATTTATGAAGAGAGAGAGAGAAAACTAAAAAAATGAAAAGGAAAACTTTGCAGATAAATCTTAAAAGGAATGATAATCAGTCAGGTTCGATTTTCATGAATATGCAATGTATTGTGGGATCGCCTGAAGGCAAAATTTATTCAAGAATTTTTCGAATTTATCACATTTCACTACTCAAACTGCTGTATTTTACGGATATTAAAAGACGATGCTGAATAACAGAGAGACAGACAAGAAAAAAATCTGCACAATACAAAGTCAAGTCACGTCGACACTCAGAAAACCTTTAAAAAAAATCTTACCAATTTCTCACGTACTCACGTGCGTATTTGCCTAAAGGACGCTACGCCCCTACTATCTCCTCGCTAATGCTCAGAAGGTTAATCAGTTTTTCACTTTTAGTGAAACCAGAAACTGATAACCCCTTATGAGTTTCTGGTGAAACTAAACCGAAATGATACATTCAGTGTCACGGTTTTCTGTGGTGCTGTTCCTGCAGGACTGAATCGAATGTTTCACTGAATCCCTGGATTTCAGTACTAAACTTCGTTTCAACAGAGTTTCAGTTTTTCTACTTCGTCTTTTTTTTGTGAGAGAGATTCCAGTGATTTTGTCGCTTGATTACCGACCGCATCAAAAACATCTTGTTTTCTCGCTTTGATGATCACAATAATTTTGTCTACACAAGATTACATTTGGCATTTTACCTCGGTCTTTGGATTGAAATTGTTTTTTGGTTGAATTGTTCGACTTCCTTTTGTTTTTCCAGTACTTTGTCTTTCAAAGATTTTATCACGGAGTTAATCTTTTGTTTTGCGTGTGTCGGTAGTTTCTTAATTGCAAAGGCATCTTAACATGACCTTCAAGGCACCTGCACGCTGAATTATACTCTATAAGCTAGCACACCTTGGTCTTAAGGAAAAACAGTCCCTGTTATACTTCACTGCACCTTCAACCCCTCTGTGGTTGGAAGCCTAAGCTTGCATGGCCCAAAGGCCCACAGAAACTAAAGATTTTAATGGTAAAAATTTTCTGCAACTGCCATTTTTTCTGGAGCATTTTGTTGGACAGTATATATCAGAGATGACTTGGCCGAAGGTTGATTAATTTATGTACCTAAAGCTCCTTCATTCCTACTTTCGACTTTCTTGACCACCTCGCGCGGAAATGCCTTCCGGCAATTTATCCATGCTTCAAAGAGCTGATTAACAATTCTCGGAAATACATTTGATGACTTTTATTCTTCGGTCAAACCACCAAAACATGTCAAGAAACTCTATTTGATTGGTCAATAATACAGTGTTTAGTCTGGGTCACAAAACAAGACTTCATTATGCATTTGCAAAGCCATTCTCTTGAAGCTTCTTGATCGCCAACAACTAGAGGCCAAAATTTTATGAAAAGTAACCTTGCTTCCGACCTTTTCCATGGATATAAAGACCTTGCTCGACAGTCTTCATGATGAAGTATCCTGTTCCGTGTGTATGTGTACATTCACTGATCCAAAGCAGTTGCCTAAAGGTAAAGTAAGTAATAAAGTAGTTTCTGGGAATAAAGGGGCAGATTTTTGTGAAAGTCCTTTTAAGGCTCAAGTAAAAACCAGGCGTTTCAGATCTGTGCTGTCATTTGGACAAAAAGGTGAGTCTGTTGGAGTGCTTAACGTTCCCTATGGGGTGGCAGTGAATGATCAGGATGAAATTGCTGTGACTGAGCTCGGTAATAACAGGGTTTCAGTGTTTAGTAGTGATGGTACCCACTTAAGATCCTTTGGTAGGAAGGGTCAGAATAATGGTGAGTTCCAGGGCCCTAAAGGGATCACTTTTGATAGTCATTGCAATATTGTAGTGGCAGACTGTTATAACCACAGGGTGCAAGTCTTTGATCGGAATGGCAACTTTCTTAGTATGTTTGGTGAACAAGGAAGTCGTGAGAATCAGCTTGAATCCCCTCAAGGTTTATCAATAAACGGCAACGGTGATATTATTGTTGCTGATAAAGGTAACAAATTAATCAAGATATTCTCTTCTAGCGGGAAGTATTCACGTAAATTTGGTGGAGCAGGTTCTTTGGTCTCTCCCATTCACTGTATTCAACACGGTCAATATTTTATAGTCTCAGATCGTGGTAATCATTCGATTAAAATGTTTAATCTGGAGGGAAACTTTATTTCTAAATTTGGAACACGGGGAATCAAGGATGGAGAATTCAACGAGCCGCGTTACTTGTCAGTTAACAAAGAAGGATTGCTTATGGTCTGTGATGAAAATAATCACAGGGTTCAGGTACTTGATCTGAGTGGAAAGTGTGTTACAAACTTTGGAAGTGAAGGTAGCGGGAGAGGAGAGTTTAAGTGGCCAGTGTCTACAGCAACTCTTAGTGATGGAAGGATAGTTGTGTGTGATAAGGATAACCGAATCCAGGTTTTTGACCAGTTATAACATGATTTTTCTAGTGGTATTAATTTTGAAACGTTCAAATTGCCTTTTTTATGTAGAAAAAGAAAGCGTAACTTTGCGAACAACATACTGAGTTCGTGAGGTATTTGTCACTGTTGACTTTAATAATAGCTGATAAATGACATTCAACTTGTAAATATATTTTGTAATCCTTTTTCAATTCTATTGTAGTCTCATTTAATGCCGATTATAGTTTAATAAGGTTGTTCAATTTTTTGGTATCAAAATTGTTTTGTATATTGCACACCTTTTCATTTTCTTTCCAGCAGTTGCTAGTTGTGTGTATTTTTGGAGGTATTTTTCCCTCGCCCTCAGCTCAAGTACCATTTTTTTTTCTCGTCAGGTTCTTCAGGTCCGTTAAATTATAACATATATATTTACCGAATTGTATAGCGTTTTGTTGAAAATGCAGGATAATCAAATAAGAAGAATGTTTTTTTTCTTCAGCACGCGTGTACTAATTGAGGACACTATTTTTACGTCTCTTCTCGGAGAATGGACCATCATTGCTATGCCCAGTGATCATCCGTGCTACGTATAGGTCTACTGAGCAATTTGTAGGACAAGACAACAGTGTAATCGAACCCCTCTTTAATCAAAAAACCGAAAAATCATCTCTTTGCCGATTTTTTCACCTGATTTTACTGACATTAAATGGCCAGATTTGGTTGTTTTTTGATGAAAAGTGGATTTTTGTCAAATCGCTTGGTACTTTTTCTTGAGGACAAACTCATAGTACTTTTGCTTGAAGACACCTCATTTTTTGTCCCTGGGGAAAAAAAGCCCTTACACAGTTTTCTCTTAATTCAACCCCCTTAATACGGACACTTTCGTCTCATTCCAATCTTTTTTCAAAGAAGACTATCGGCAGTCACTGTTTGGACCTACAAAAGCAAATTTACCGTTTGCTTTCTACATAGTTTGCATTTCGACCCAAAGGATTTCTAGATAAAACAGGGCGTGGCTGGTCACGTGATGCAGTTATAAACAATTTTTCACATGAACTTTGAAGATTTCTTAGTTATGATTAGCCTTAATTTATTAGACCTGGGATACCGTAAAATTCCGAAACCAAGCCCCGGGGATTATATTTTTCAAAGGCCCTTTTTGAGGAGCTTATCTTTGGAGGGGCTCACCTACGGAAGGAAAGATGCGTTTCAAAATCGATTGGGCTAACCTTATAGTTGGAAGTAAAATTACCATTTTCGCTTTGTTTTACCTTGTATTTGAGGGCAATTTTCCAGGTACAAGCCCCCGGGGGGGGGGGCTTATGTTAGGAGGGGCGATTTAACGGAGGGTTTTTTGCGTTACCTGACTGGGGGGCTTATATTTTGAGGGGCTTATTTTCGGAAATTTACGGTATCTTAAAAAAAGTCACATTTGACCGCCCCCTTCAAAATTCTGAGGAATTTGTAAAGAACCAAGCCTTAATCAATTTGAGCCGTCAGGTACTTTGAGGTTGGTCAAAATTTGCGAAATGATGTACGCGTGGACGTGTGCTCTATCCTCGCCGATATTGCTAATTACCATCTTAATAGCTAGAATTGAAAGCCTTAAGGGTCCAGGGAGAATAATATGCATGGGTCCATATCGACCCAAAACGACCAAAGCAGACGACAAAGAGTTTTATCAAGCAATAGACCACACTTTCTATGGGCTTACGGGCGTGATAATCCCCTCGGCTCGTGATTTACAAGCTTTTCGAGTGTTCTCCCAACATCCCGCGTGGGTTATCACTCCGGTAAACCCATAGAAAGTGTGGTCCATTGCTTTTATAATAAAATAATTTTAATTTAAGTTTTCTATGAGTTTACCGGCACAATAAACCATAGGTTTTTAACCAATCAGAACGCGCGTACTATCTTAGTTATTCTGTAAAGGTAGATAGCTGTTAAATCTACTATAAACATTTCAGTTCAGGGCATGTACTACAAGCTGTACGCAAGTGTAACCTGCGTAGCAAGTGCATGAAGGGGAGGGGAGAGAAAGGACATGGGAGCAGATAAGGTTATCTCCCCTTTCCTCTCCTCTTGTTTAGCAGCATGGGTTCCTCATTCAAGGAGTCTCCTTAATCCCCCCCTCCACTCCCCTCCCTCCCTCCCTCCCTTCCCTCCCCTCTCCTCTTGTCTTTAACTCATCTTCAGTCTGTTTAGCAATATAGGGTTCCTCATTGCAGGAGTCCTTTTAATTCCCTCCCCTTCTCCCTCCCCGTCCCCTTTTTATGTTCTCCACACAGGTTAACCCTATGGTATCCTTGAGCAATGGATACTTGTCAGGTTATCGTTTCATCTTAACTCTTCCACGTCTACTCCTCTATCTTTTTTGAAGGTATCCATATAGGTCACATAGAGGGTCTAATCGGTCGTCTCTTACAATACCTTGGGCCTTTGTCGTCCAATAGTTAGAGACCAGCTGTAATGAATTTTTAAAATTATTATTTATAAATGATGAGCGATTTTGTGTAGGAGTCCTCTAACTAAGGTTCCATCATGACTGAGTGTTCATTGCAGTTTAGTTCCAGACTTCGTTGTTACAGATCCAAAGGTACAATCTTAATTACTAGATAATTATCAACTCCTATGAGTTTTATAAAGAACGTTTCTTCACTCTAAAATGAGGAATAACACTTCCGATGGAATAGGTTGTCGTAATGGAATAAGAGGTAGCAAATTGACTTTGAAATGCACATAACTACTCGAAGAAAAACACGTACTTCCATCAGAAGAAAAGTTTAAATAGGAACATCAGTTCCTTAACAATGGAACGTCACTGGCCACAACTAGTCCTAAATAAGAAATTTGCGACTATGTCGGAGAGAAAATTGCCGTCACATATTGATCTTGGTCTTATTTTATTATGATAAGTTCGAGCGCGAGTTCCATTGTCTTTACCGCGAGTAGCGAGGTCGCTGGCGGCAAAAATTCCCTTGCAAGACGGCTGATTCTTTGGAAAGCCCTCTCGTCTCGTCCAACGGAAAAGTACATTCTGACTTATATTTTTGTTTCTGTAGAAAGCCAAGGAGATAACAGGAGCAGAGTTTAGTACATCATCCACTCACACAAGTGATGGCAACCTTGCAAGCCTCTTGCGATAGCCAATAAAAGCGATGTTCTCTCCAAAACTGTCCAAGAGTTCAATTCCTTTCTGTACCGTCCCAGGCTCCTCACGCGTGAAGTCCAAATGACCAAATCAGGCCACTGCGGGTGTTTTCTGGGAGCGCGTACTAGAATTCGCTCTGTTTAATAGTGTTACACTCAACTCTTTGAGACGATCGTTGGAACCGTTTAGAACTGTTACTCTACAGAGGCGTCTACCTTTTAGAGAATAATGGTAGGAGACCAATTAATATTTCCAGAGTTTTAATGAGCTCTTGGTTTGCTTTCACAATCACACACAGACAGCTACACACTTTGCGCGGCTCGCTTGTCCGAAAATAATGCGCCTGTGCTTATTGTAGGCCATGTGTCACCTGATAAAGTAGCTCGCCGCTGCTCCCTTGCGCTTCGTCACCAGTCACTCGCGTTTCGCGCTCGCCTCTATAAGAAACCGTGGGAAAAACGAAGAGCCTGGGGAGGAGGCTGAGCTCGTCGCGAATCACTGAATTCCGAGTTGTATTTAAAAAACTGGATTCGAACTCTTGCTGAGCTTTGTCATTAACCTTCTTATCTTTTTTCATTCAATTAATGTTACTCTTTTTCCGCATACTTTATTCAAAAACTGAAGAGCATCTAATCTGATTATGTCGAAGTCTCCCGTCGTATTAAGTTATTTAAGACTTTAGGTTAGCCTCTCTTCGTAATCGCATATGTACTTGCCTTGTTTTATGTTAGTTTATTAAAATTCTATTTACTGCATGTATAGTAGTGTCTTCACTGTTATTTAGTCCATCTACAGTCGAACCCCGCTATTTCGAACTCGGTTAATTCGAAGTCCCCGCTATTTCGAATTCCCTTGGATTTACCCTTATGTTTTCAGTCATTTACTATCAGCTATTTCGAACTCGATTATTTCGAATTCCCCGCTATTTCGAACTCATCGTTCTTTCCCTACACCTTAAATCAAACCCGTTATTTCGAACTTGTCAAAAACAGAGTACGTACATAAGAGCACAGCTGGAAACGTATTGCATTTTATTTGAGCTCGAACAGAACATTCAAAGATTTTTCAATACAACAGCGTCTGCTGATTTATCCGACATATAATTACTGTATTTTTATTTAATCAGTGTCTTTCTTCATACAGTACTGTATTTTATTTAAAAAATGATTCATTGTTACCAATTTTACGCTTTCCCGGTTATTTCGAAACCCCACTATTTCGAACTTTTTTCCATTTCCCTTGGGACTTCGAAATAACGGGGTTCAACTGTTTATACAAATCTTGTTTTGTAATATGTCTTCAGCTCCCCCCTGGGAAAGCAATGTAATTAGTTATTTTCCAATTTTCAAGAAAATTTGATGTTGTTGTTTGTTGTTGTTAAAAGTGAGTGGCTTTTTCTATACTAAAATGTCAAGTTAGGTAAAGAAAAGAAACTTTCGTGCTGGTGAACCTTTCTGGAACAGCTTTTATCAAAGAGATCGCCAAATTTGGGGTGTAGTATTACGTATGTGTTAGTACACATGCAACGGAAACGAAAACTCTTCCTTCTCAAGTTTCCTCTTTCTGAGTTTGGACCAGTTTGGAACTTAGAGCTACCCAATTTAGAGGTTAAGGCGGCAGTTTTTTTACCGTATTTTCCAGCCTACGAAATGACATTAACTTTTGACACCATTTTAGACAAACCCCACTTAGCTACACAATAAAATACACAGGTGCCCTATCCCCTTTTTCAAATCAAACACTTCGAAAGGTAAAGACACTATGCGACCATTATTTTTTGTTAAAGATACTGCAGGAGATGTAGCCTGTGAACAGGCTCTCTGTTTGGGGAAAGAAAAAATCGCGAGGAGAGGGAAGGGAAAGGAGAAAAGAGGCCTTTTCGCTTTTCCTTCTCCCCAGTTCCCCGCTCGACCGAAGGCCTGTTCACAGACTACAGGAGATGTGATTTGATTAGATGTGTTTCAACCCCTCTGTGGTTGGAAATCTAACCTTGGCCAAAAGGCCCACAGAAGCTTAAGAATTAGTAAAAATTGTCTGCAACTATTTTTTTTTCTGGAGCATTTTGTTGCGCAGTATCAAGCAGACTTGACCGAAGGTTGATTAATGTATTTGCTGAAAACACTCAGATTAACGAGCACTATCTTGGACAAAATTCCATGGAACATAAATCCGTTCTCCATCCTGCAAAATAAAAGATGGGGAAATGGCGCGTTTTGCCTTTCGCGTGGCTTTTTGCTTTTGACTTTGGGCCAACGTGGACTTTCATTCCCAGTTAATATCTGTCCAAGAATTGTACGCGTGTGTAACGTTCTGAGTGTTCTGGTTTCACAAATATTCAAAAAAAATTCAGTAGTCCATTGATTCTTTTATCGCCTGCGTAGCAATTTTTCCGAACGAATTTTAGGAAGATTCACAATTCTCGGAAATACAGGATGTTATTTATTCTTCCGTCACACCATCAAAACATGTTAAGAAACTCTATCCAAGGATTGTAGGCGTGTGTTCATAATGCGTTCAGTGTGCCTACGTGTAGGGGAGGGTGCGGCTTCACGTAGGCTGTAGTTGAATGTACACAAATATTAAAAAATTTCAATAGTCAATGCTTTAGCCTGCTAAGCAAATTTTTCCGAACGATTTAGGGAGAGAAAGATTCTTCATTACTCTTTTTTGCCCTCGCTTCGACTTTCTTAACGACGACCTCGCGCGGAAACCCTTGACGGCAGGTTCAATACCGAAACTACAAAGCTGATTAACAATTCTCGGAAATACAGGATGTTTCTCCTCCGTCCGTCAAACCATCCGTGAAACATGTCAAGAAACTCTATTTGATTGGTTTATAATACAGAGCCGGTTCAGTCTGGGTCACAAGACAATACTTCATTGTTCATTCCCAAAGCCATTCCCTTGTTCGTCTGCAACTAGGCCAAAATTTTGAAAAAGTAACCTTGTTTCCGATCTTTTCCATGGATATTAAGACCTTGCTGGACAATCTTCATGATGAAGTATCCTGCTCTGTGTGCATGTGTACATTCACTGATCCAAAGCAGTTGCCTTGTTTGCACAGTTTCTGTCTTCATTGCCTGAACGGAATTCAACGAACGAGCGGCGTCCATGGAAAAATTACATGCCCCGAGTGCAGAAGACAGTTTCAGATATCTGGAAGTGGAACTCCCAGCGAACTCCCTACGAATTTTCGAATAAACAGCCTGCTAGATGTCTTAGCAATAAAAGAGTGTAGTGCAGTCAACGTGAAATGCAGAAACTGCCAGAAACGGAGCTCCCAGACCTCGTATTGTTTCCAGTGTTGTTCCTTCTGGTGTGAAGAATGTGTTGTAGGACATAACATAATGCGAGAAAACAAAGACCACAGAACTCTAGCGTTGAAAGATTTTCAAGATCAAGACATCAAGGCTCTTTTAGAGCGACCAGCATTTTGTCAGAAGAAACACCATGAAAACAAAGAGTTGGAGCTCTTTTGCAAGGACTGTAAAGTCGCCATTTGTAGCGGTTGTGCCATGACACTTCATGAAGGTCATGGTAAGATGCTTTTGCAAGAAGCTACAGATGCCCGCAAGACACAGATCAAATCCACTATTAAGTCTTTGAAAGACAAAGCACTGGAAAAACGAAAGAAAGTGGAAAAAATTAACCAAAAGAGCATCGAACTTCAATCAAAAGTAGCCGACGTAAAAAGCCAAGTGCAGTCTTTTGTAGACCAAATTATTGCAATCATCGAAGCGAGGAAGCAGGATGTTTTTGACGTGATTGATAATCAAGCGAAAAAATCACTGGAATCTCTCTCACATAGAAAAGAGGAAGTGGACAAACAAGTGAAATTAATTGAATCAGCAATTGAACAAACTGAAACTCTGTTGAAACGAAGCTTTAGTACTGAAATCCTGGGATTCAGTGAAACATTTGATACAATCCTGCGGGAACAGAGCACTCAAGAAAACCGTGACACTGAATGTATTCCTCGGTTTAGTTTTACTAAAAGGGAAAAACTGATTAACCTTTTGAACATGAGCGAGGGGATAGGTAAAGTAGAATTTGTTTTTAGCGAAACTAAAGCGCAACAATCAGGAGCTAAAGGTAAAGAAAGTAGTAAAGTAATTGCGGGGAATAAAGGGGCAAATGATCGTGACAGTCCTTTTGAGACTCAGGAAGAAACCAGGCGCTTCAGATCTGTGCTGTCATTTGGACGAAAAGGTGAGTCTGTTGGAATGCTTAACAAGCCCTGGAGTATGGCAGTGAATGATCGTGATGAAATTGCCGTGGTTGATTACGGTAACTACAGGGTTTCAGTGTTTAGTAGTGATGGTACCCACTTAAGATCGTTTGGCAGATGGGGTAACAATAATGGTGAGTTCCGGAACCCTAAAGGGATCGCTTTTGATAGTCATGGCAATATTGTAGTGGCAGACAGTTGGAACCACAGGGTGCAAGTCTTTGATAGGAATGGTAACTTTCTTAGTAAGTTTGGTCAACAAGGAAGTCGTGCTAATCGGCTTAAATTCCCTGACGGTTTATCAATAAACGGTAACGGTGATTTTATTGTTGCTGATTGGGGTAACAAATTAATCAAGATATTCTCTTCTAGTGGGGGGTATTTACGTAAATTTGGTGGAGCAGGTTCTTTGGTCAGTCCCTATCACTGTATCCAACACGGTCAATATTTTATAGTCTCAGATGATGGTGATCATTCCATTAAAATGTTTAATCTGGAGGGAAAGTTTATTTCTAAATTTGGAAAACAGGGAAACAAGGATGGAGAGTTCAATAAGCCCAGTTACTTGTCAGTCAACAAAGAAGGATTGCTAATGGTCTGTGATGCAGGAAATCACAGAGTTCAGTTATTTGAACTGAGTGGAAAGTTTGTTACAAAGTTTGGAAGTGAAGGTAGTGAGAGAGGAATGTTTAACTTTCCAAGGTCTACAGCAAATCTTGGTGATGGAAGGATAGTTGTGTGTGACAAGGAAAACAACCGAATCCAGGTTTTTGACAAGATATAATATGATCTTAATTACCAGTGGTATAATTACTGTTGAAAAGTTCAAATTGGTTATGTAGAATAAGAAACCGTAATTTTTCGAACAGCACCATCTCGTAAGGTTTTTGTAACTGTTGACCTTTTGTAGTTGCCCGGGGGGGGGGGGGGGGGCATTAGGTTGCCCTCAAATGTAGTTTGTCTTTTCTCTGAATGTAACAATAAATTATAGAATCATAGCTGTAATAATAGCTGAAATGACATTAATCTTGTTCATATATTTTAATTTGTAACCTTTTTTCATATGTATTGTAGTATCATTGAATTGCCGATTGTAGTTTAATAACGTGGTTCACCTTTTGGTATCAAAATTGTTTTTTATGTTATACGGTATACCTTTTTTCATTGCAGCAGTTGCTAGTTGTTAGCTAGTGTGTTTTTGGAAATACTGTCCCCGCGCCCTTAGTTCAAGTACCATTTTTTTTCTCTACAGGTTCTTCTGGTCCGTTAATTATAAGATCTTATAACATTTACTTACCGAATTGTATAACGATTTGTTGAAAATGCATTAAAGGATAATCAAATATAAGGAATGTTTTTTTGTTGTTCAAATTTATCGTAGCCAAGGAGACCGTCATGTGTTGAGCTTAAACGTACCAAAATACTATACAAAAATTACTTTTTGCATGCGCAAGACATCAACACGACAGCCATAGGCAACTGCTTCGCTATTATTGCAGCTCTTCAGTATGGCGTAACAACTAGAGAAAGCTCTGTTGAAAAAAACCCTCGCACTCTGATTTACCAGGGGCACCCAACGAGAACATAGTTCAAAACTTAAACGTAGCATTGTTAAACGTGTTTTAGTATTTAAATAGTTAAGATATAGGCAAATTTTTATCCCCTAAAAATTTTTCATCTGTTCGGAAATCCTAGCTGAAAGTCTAGTGATCCGAAAATTCAAGTGATCAAAACTTACCTTTTCGAAAATTTCGCACAGAAAAAAGGCTCCCGAAAATTCTAGGTGACCTTTTTAGGGTAAAAATCCGTTAAAAATGGGCAATTATACCATTTGTTGGATGTTCGAAAATTCTAGGAGAGGCAGGCAAGCAAGAAATTTTACAACAAATGTTCCTAAAATTCTAGATCTCAAATCTTCTTTCGAACAGATATTTTCCTAAAATTGACGTTGGGTGCCCCTGATTTACCCTGACTTAGAACTCACAACACCCACAGAAGACAAAATCATGCCATATCACGTGTCTCCTGGAGGACAAGTGGCCAAGTGTCAAGTTGATGTCTCGCAAAGAAAATATAATGGAGCCCTCGCTAGCCGAAAAGAACTCACGAATCGGGTAGAAGAACTGCTCATGCAGTTCATGCAAATCTCAACAAGGAACAAAAGGAGGCGTGGAAACAAGATTGAACCCTGGAAAATGCAAGGCGCTGGTTCTTCCGCGAAAGCCTAATGCCCGCGGTTTCCTGAAGGTGCTGCCGCTTTTTTTTTTTTTTTTTTTTTTTTTTTTACTGTCAATTGTCAAAAAGGCAGATTAATATTAACCGTAAAAAAAAATTCAGGGCATTTCAAAGAATGTGACTTTTTCAGCCGCTCTGCCCGGTCTTCTGGCTTCCCTACTGACCACCTAACTAGCAGAAACCGGAAACGGGCTTTGAAAAAATCTAGGAAAAGACCAGCAAATGGCGGATACCAGCCTTTAAGAAATTTCAAAATCGTTTGAAGCCCTTTTGCAAATGCCAAAATGTAGGGGTGCATTGTAAGCAGTTTGCATTGGAAGTGTCAACAGATGAGATTCACAATGCACAAATCGACACAAAACTTATATCGGAATTCCGGTATATATATCTCTCTCCTCCGCAGAGGCTCCCGCTGGGTATCCCTATCAAAATATCAATAATCGAAAAAATAGAAAGCGCGCGGGGGACGATGGGAACTTCCCCCTTCCCATCGTGCCCCGCGCGCTCTCTTTTTCTCTCTCCCCAACCTCCCCACAACACAAAAGCTTCCCCACAATACAAAGAGGCCTCTGCGGAGGAGAGAGGGTATATATTTAGACTTTTCTAATGTTCGTTCAAAGAAGCAATTACCATTGATCCTGTTTTCGTTCGATGAGGAAAAAACTACATCACAAATTCAAGAATAAATACATCATGCCCCAAAATGTTATTGAATGTTGACTAAAATGCAAAAATCTTTATTGAATCTGATGTATGCGCAAATGTTCGTTTTTTCGCGCGAATGTATCTTCTTTGAAGGGGGTACCCTTAAAAAAAATATCTTTCTCACAATAAATCAATTTAAAAAATATCACTTTATGTGCATGTTATTAGCTTACCCCAGGGATAGTACCCTGGGCAATCCACGGGAATATCTCTGAGAATACAAGTGAATAAATTGGGTTCGCTGCCCCAGGGGAGTGTAATATTCAGAACAATATTTCAGTTAGAAGGAAAAAGGGATGGGAAAGATTTAGACAGTGGAACCTCGATTTAACAAACCTCTATATAAAAAAGTCCTCGGTTCAACGAACGATTTTCTTTACCCCTCTAATAGTAAAATTTATGGAAAAGAATCTCGATGTAACGAAACCTCGTTACAACGAACACATGTGCCGGTCCAGCTTGGCCCTTCGTTACATCGAGGTTCCACTGCGACTTACAATCCGATGGTTGCCCGGGGTCCCCCTGGGGTTAGCTGATGGCATATGTCGGATAAATTTAGGTCTGGGAAACTGCTCACCTACCCCTCCCCTAACTTAACGTTAACATTTGTGTCTCACTTGGGGCAAAATGTTCATTACCGAAGTGTACCCAAGGTTTTTTTGCTGACAAAGTATTACTAAAGTATTATTAAAGAAATTATAACTGATGGTTCAGATGAAAGTTGCTTTATTCCAGCTCAGTTTATCTTAACATCAACAACACATTTCTTCTCAGTGAACGTTAGCTAGTGGATGGGAGCAATCCCACTCTTTTTGGTTTTCTTTTTCCAATCCAGTTTTCTATTCCTAGGGAACAGCAGCAGACAACAAACACACCACACATGATAAGTCAGATTTCAGTCATTTTCTGAACTGATGATGAGGCCCACCGCAAAGATTTCACCACAATGTTAAAGTTACATCATGTTTTGACACCTTTGTATTGCCCAAACAGTGGATGTTTTAGGCCTGATATAAGCAACTTAAAGCCACTGGCACAAACTTTCTACTAAATCGCGCCTCGTCATTAATCTTAAAAGAGTCCCTGTGTTACTTCACTGCAGCATTGAACCTCTGAACAAGTGGTTGGAAGTCTAAGCTAGCAGCAGCAACTCAAGATCAAGTGAAATTTTCTGCAACTCTGCCCATTGTCCTGAAAGATTTTCTTACACAATAACAAGGATGAGTCAGCCAAGGCTGATCAATAATGTTTTAACATGTTGGCCGGAGCCACCATGAGAGTGTAAGAAAATCTTTTGGAACACAGAAAACAGTTACAAAAACTTCCATTTAATCATGAGAATCATAAGCAAGAAAGAAAAAGGTGCAAACTGAACTAACGCAGGAGCCCATTGATAGGCTCCTGACTAACGTTAACACGGTGGTTTGAGGAATTTAAATTACGATGGGCCTGGTTGCTGACCTTACCCTATGAATAATTTAACCAAGTTATTACTAACAGAGGGTCAGACAGTATGAATACAAACACTTCATAACACATTAAAATGCATTCAGGATTTTACAGTATCTTCATACCCTCCAACTAGATCAAGTAATTGAAGGATTGTTCAAAGGTTGTTAAATCAAAGATGACCTAAAAACAGCTGTTTTACGCTTCCCATAAAAACCGTAAATGGCACTTATTATTAACCATTCATTTCAAGGATCAAAGAACTCGCACATTTAAGTAGCCTGCGTAGCAGGCGCTTGGAAGTAGTGGGCACAAGAAAAAACGGGCTCATTCGCCCGCTACTTCCAAGCGCCTGCTACGCAGGCTAACATTTAAGTGGCTGTCCACCTAAGAGCGGTCCGGCGAGTTTGGAATCGCCAATAAACCTTCCCTTTATTTGTTGTGGGTGAAAAGGACTTAATGAGGAATGATTAAAATCGAACTAACTTTTTTTCAAAATCCTTTTCTGTGCTTCGCCACAGCACAAAACTTCTTTCCTGTCTGAGAGCGCTTTTTCAACCTTATTCGATGGCCGAAATTCGATGATTTTAAAAGCCGCGCTTCTTCGTAACGGATAACTATCGCTAAATTCTACATAGTACAATGGATTTAGCCGCAGTTGACTTGTTCTATGACGGAGTATGGAATAATTTGACGTAAACGTAAATTAAATTAACAAAATCAAACACAAGCCCCTTTGCGGTGTTTTTTTCCCCTTGACAAATTCTTCCAAAGTAAAAGCTAAAATCTCCAAAGCGGTACAAAAATCACTGATAAAGTGCACTTCACAGCAAAGATCTTACCTTATTCTGTCAGAAAATAAAGTCAAAGGTGTGGGTATCGTTCTGGGTTGAACGTGATCAAACGTTTTTAAGAGCCTCTTTTCGGCATTATTTGCATAGATTTGCCCGTTTTTACAGTTCACGCACAACGACGTTAATTTAGTAGATATTTTCTCAGCAGCTGAGAATGTTGTTGTTTGTCCTCAAAATAACAAACATGTGTTTTCTTTTCACTAGCCTTTTTACGTTTGTATAAATGAAAGCCGAAAAAAATGCCATAAACTGACATTCTTGATGAGGGGGACATGGGGGTTTACGGTATTGCGGTATTGGGCTTTTTTTCATGCGGTATTTCGGTAATTTTAATTTTAACGTGCGGTATTGCGGTATCATCTAGCTCTGCGGTATGCGGTTTTTCATCATTTTGGCTTACGGTATTCGGTTAAATAAGATTGTTCACGGTATTGTGGTACCGTTTATTTGCGCTTTCCATTCGATACAATACGCAAAACAAAACACAGTAAGACATACAGGTCAATAAAAGTTAATATTTAGAAGTCTTGAGACATAACGGTAAATGATTACACCATTTGTGGGTCATTTTGTGACAGGGTCGATAATATACAATGTGATTGTTGTTAAATCCAATGATAATGAGTCGTCTCAAGTTACCTTACCAGGCTTGTCGATCTGTGTACCTGTGCCGGTAATTCGAGGTCTTAAACGTTTTCTCACAATGTCTGAGGTCGCTGAGGTTGAAGACGGCATGGTCATCTTTGACTGTGTGGCAATTTTTTATAAACAGGAAGAAGGAGGCGAACATTATCGCAACAAGAATAAGTTTAGATGTTGGGTTTCGAGAATTGAAAAACGCCCTGTAAAGTTAAAAGAGAAAATTTGGTAAGTTTGCCTCTTAACAGCGCGGCGTCATCCTCGGAGACCCAGGGGCAGATAAAGGGGGCGAAGGAAAGTCTAAACGGACGGAAAAATATATATGGAACGAAGAAAAGTAAAGAACGACGAGAAGAGCCCCCGGGGACAATGTCTTACCAGACCAGTTCCAAACGGTCGCCGCCGGTCTGGCTTCTGATTGGTGCCAGAAAACTTGTGTTTTTCTGGCACCAATCAGAAGCCATAAAGCCAGAACGAGAGACTGACGTGCTAGACTAGACTCACTTTATATCAAAACTCGCACTAGACGTGCGTAGAAAGGGTTTTGGTTGGTTTGTGTTTCGCGCTTTCAAGAGTTATTTTTATTGGAGTTAATTAGCTGTTGGGTCGAAATACCAAAAGACTGAACGAATGTAGTTTACTTTTTAGTGAAAATTTGCGGAAAATTGCGAACTACCAAAATATTTAAAAAAAGATGGACATCTGGTGCATAAATGCCTGAGATAATTAAACGCGCTACATGGAAGCAACCATAAGTATGCGGAACCGATTATAAATGTGATTAAAATATGCGGTATCGGTATTTAGACGATTTTCGACGCGGTATTTCGGTATTTGCCATTTTTTCCTACGGTATTGCGGTATTGGGTACCCCCCAATGTCCCCCTCCTTGATCAACCCGTCGGATATGCAAATCGTGCTTTTTTACAGCCAGGTTGTCAATTTCAGCTATGTTAAAATCTCAAACGACGTTACGGTTACTAACTTCTTCTCAAATGTAATCAATCTTCAGCTTGGAAACTCAGCAGCTGGATACCCTTTTCAAAGTAGAAGTTTATCTCATATTCCATTTGAGTTTCTTTTTCCGTTTCGAGCATTTGACATGATTTGAATCCGTGTTTATCCCTCATTTATCATGAACATGTCGGATTCTCTCACCTCGGGTGACTTTTCTCGTGTAGCTCTTGAGAAATTATTATGAATCACTTTAAGTTTGGTGAAGGGTACTGTTGCAATATTTTTCCGAGTGCGGGTAATATTGAACGTTTGTCCCACACGCCATCAAGCATATGCTAATTTGCATTTTTGTCACACAATATACCTCTTGTATCGATCCCTTTCTTTGCATAAACAAATAAAGGGTGAACCATTACCTTATTGATAGGGGGTGGGGGCAGGACAAGTACACCGAGATTAAAAAAGAATTTTACAGGGCTGGAAGGATAATATATATTATACATACAACGAAGTGCCAGAGTGGTGTCCTCATCGATAGTGCTCAATAGTTAGCCTAGAGCAGAATAGAAGTAGACAGATGAAACTGGATTAAATCTTGAACATTCGTTGCTACCCAGAGTTTCATGCCTCTTGCGAGGCAATCATCAGGCAACTGCCAAAATTAACGGTTACAATCAAAGATACGTATAGGTAGAACAGAACAGTAAATACTAGGCGTGGCGCGTGGCGCGTGGCGCGTGGCGCGTCGTGCTGTTTATAATTTGTAAACCTGTAATGTCTACCCTGGACAATAGAAATGAACTAATCTCACGTTGCAGACACTCAAAGAAATTTCTACTAAACACTATCCTAACTTGGTTAGTTCTTGTCGCAAATTTGACATGTTGTAAGCATCACTTAAGTACAGCGCGCAACGCACCTGCGCCACGCCTGGCATTTATTGTTTTGTTTTACCTGATGATTCGCCTCGCAAGAGGCATGAAAGTCTGAGTAGCAATAAATGTTCAAGATATAATCCAGCCCCATCAGTCTACTTCTATTATATACATACATATATACAGCTTTATCAAGAAGCTAAAATTAATGCAGCCCCCTACCCCCATCAATAATCGAACGGTCCACGCCCAAGAACACGTAAAGTGCCACATTGCTTGTTATTTAATTGATTCATTACCAGAAAAAATCCCTAGCTCCTATTATATGCCAGGGGAACCCAACGACGGTTTCCTCCTAAATGCACTGAGAACACTTTTTAAGCTATCCTCATAGTCTCTTGGCTATCCAGAGTACTTTTAGATCTCTAAAAATGTATTCCAAGTGACGCTAAAAAAATTTTTATCTGTTGGGTCATACTAGGGTAACCATGAGTCTTTTTTCCCGAAAATCTTAGCTGCAATTTAAAGTTTTACGAAAGTGAGGATTTTTCTGATTCCTTTCTGTATCGCATTAACAGTTCCGAGAATTTTAGGTTTCCTTTCTCTACGAAACATAGCTTAACCTGGGGTGTGAAATAGGAAAAATTAAACTTCAGAAAATCGTAGGGAATTTTTAGATTAGCTTCGAAAATTGTACATGGATGGAACGGTCATTTAATAAATTTTTAGTCTTCCTCAAGCTATAGAGAATTCTAGGCAATTTTGCTTCTCCGAACCGGATATTTCACAGAAAACAGTCGTTGGGTGCCGCTGATATGCATTTGGTGACTTTTTTACGTGATTTATTTCTTATTGCCAAAAAGTAAAGTGTCACAATAATAATCTTAACTCATATCTATAAGAAAAAATTCTATTAAAGAAAAAAAAAACTGTCCTGCGGACAACTTTTATCCTGGGGCTCAGTTGTTCAATAGGTGGCCATGGATAGCGCTATCCACCGTGTAAATCACTATCCACTGGATAGAGCAATTGGTTTCCCTAATACTTATCAACTGAATAGAGATTCATCCGATGGATAGCCCTACCCAACTTTTGAACAACTGTGGCCTGTTCTTTTACTAGTATTGTAAATCAAGTACAGAACGAAAAAGCAGGTCACATACTTTCAAGGGTTGATGTCAAGTTATACTAGCATACAACATACCTTGAAATTTAAACTTTCAAACTAGTACTGTATACGAAAATCCTGAGAAAACACTTCTACGAACTCGGCTTAGAAACAATAGGAGTTTTCTAGGTAACTCGGCCCACCCCAATGCAATGGGGCAATTTGCCAGTCCCTGGCCATTTACGGGGTAACTGCATTCTTTCACCATGTCTGTGATTGTATTTATTAGAGCAGGCTTTGTATCTTTAAGATTTGAACGACAGTTCAAAATATTCGCAGATGTTTTCACATTGAATTTTGAGAGTACTTCTTGGTTGGTCTGCTCACAGATATCATGGCCATCGTACCTGATGGGATGTATTACGACCTTTTGACGAAGCATACCAAGATTCTGCCCCGTGGGAAAAATATCAGCCTTATCATACGAGTTTAAGTGTAGGCGCCAAACGTGCAATTTTAGGTAAATATTGACAAAAGGAGCTCTCAAAAACGCTTGTTCGCGTTCGACGCAGAATGATACCCGCACCTTTGACTTTATTTTGTAACAGAATAGGGTAAGATCTTTGCTGTGAAGTGCATTTTTCTTGTGATTTTTGTACCGCTTTGGAGATTTTAGCTTTTACTTTGGAGGAATTTGTCAAGGGAGAAAAAAAACCGCAAAGTGGCTCGTCTTTGATCTTATTAATTTCATTTAATTTTGCGTCAAATTATCCAAGATTCCGTCATAGGACAAGTCAAATGCAGCTAAATCCATTGTGTTATGTAGAATTTCGCGATATTTATCCGTTACGTAGAAGCGCGGCTTTAAAATTACTGAATTTTGGCCATTGATTAAAGTTGAAAAAGCGCTCTCAGACAGGAAAGAAGTTTTGTGCTGTAGCGAAGCATAGAAAAAGATTTTGAACAAAATTAGTTCGATTTTAATCATTCCTCATTAAGTCCTTTTCACCCACAAAAAATAAAGGGAAGCTTTACTGGCGATCCCAAACTCGCCGGACCGCTCTTAGGTGGGCAGCCACTTAAGAAGGGTCGTCTCGTACCAGTTAATAAATTTCTTGTATAAATTTACAGCATTCGATCATTTGGACGGGTTTCCATTACAGACTAGAACAGTCTTCAATCGTGCTCTTAGTTTGGTCGAGTCCTCTACCGCCGCCAGTCAAAAGGAGCGAGCTTGGTCGAGTTTACCGACTGAGGCTGATGAAATAGTTTAACTATTAAAATGAATGTTACGTAATTATAGATTTACCTCGTCGCTACGAAAATATGATCACTGTCTAACAATTGCTCCTTTGACCGAACATTGTGAAAGTTTGAAAAAAGGAAGCTGACTTAGTTTTATCATACCTTGCGAATCTTATCTCTTTTGGTACGGGCGTAGCCTGTACACAGACGTTGTCTTATTTTTCTTTTCGTTCTTTTGGAGAACATTGGCGTGCGCGAGAGTGAGGCGAGCACGCGAGCGCGAGAAAGAAAAACAAATCACCCCTACCCCTTTGCGCTGGCGGTCAATAAATCCCCCGCGGTTTATCTTTTATCACGCGCGCTCGAGGGACTTTGAAGAGAAAATAGAGGGGCTGTGAACAAGCGAGTACGGACATTTTCTATACAAACTGTCTACTTAAACAAAGAAAAAAAAATTAAAAACCTTGTCCCCAGATCCACGACATATAACGAGGTCCGCCAGTTTTAAGACTTGACAAAAAAAAAACAAACAAACAAACAAATGAGAATAAAACATCTCAATATTCTTAACTCGTACTGTAATAATACTAATTTAAATTTGTAAAAAAAAAATCATTTGAAAGAGAGCACTTTACCGAAGTGTCCGTAAAAAAATAACAACTGACAATTCAGAAGGAAATCACTGTTTGCTCCAGTTCAGTTTTATCGTAACGTTAACTAACCAAGAACAAGAAGTCCAAAGACTACTGCAAAGCTGATTTAAAACAACGTATATTGTTTTTTATAACAATATTTCGGCTGGCCATACCAGCCTTCTTCAGGTTTACAGATGTTACTGAACTTATATGTAGCAATCACAATATTATATAAATGGAGATCCTAGAGATCCAACGTTTACAACTAGCAGGATCTTCGTCCACGGTTTTTGCAGCTAATTTAATCCTCTAGTAACGTTAACTGCATTTTTGTCTCAGCGAACTTATAGGTATGAGAACGGAAACATTCCCTTCACTTCGACAAAAGTTTTCTGCAACTGCCATTTTTTTCTGGAGGGTTTTGTTGCATAGTATAAATCGGGGATGACTTGGCCGAAGGTTGATTAATTTATTTACTGGAAACAAACAAATTAAGGATCACAATCTGGGACAAAATAGACGTAAAACAAGACGCTACGGAGCGTACACTTCGGCGTCGTGGTTGTGGAACTGATTAATGCGGAGGAATAGTAAGAAATGAAATATGGTAAGAGTAAGGTGTTAATTTGTGAAATCATGAGTCCCGGATTTGTCAGGATATTCTGAAAAGAGCAACATCCAAGAGGCCTACTTGCCTAAAACTAGCATTTCGGGACAAATTGTCTCTGAGATATTAGCCCAGTTATGCTCTGATGACTCCATACAAATCCTTCTAAATTTGACTTGGGTCCTAAGTCAAATATGAGGTTACTGGCGGTGAATAACAAGTCTAACAAAACAAACAGTGAAAAAAGAATTCTCTATTTTTCTTAGTCACATCAGGCTTCAAAAATAGCATAGCAGGCTCATGTACTGATTAAAGATATGTAAGGCATGGGTAAGGAGTCAATTACGTTGAGCATGGAATTGGCTAAAACTCAATGTTACGGGTTCGAATGTTTTGAGGATAATTATTCACTGACTGTCAGCACGCAGGGATGTCGGATTAACACAAGGAAGTTTAATACCAAAGGAACATAGCCTTTACAGAGCTTTAAAACACAGAATCCGCCAACACAAACTTGACTTGGACTTACGTAAAACTAAACGGCCTCTGCCAATAATAACAAACTCTCACTTGAACTTCAGATATCTTACGGCTTCCGCCAACTTGTAAACACAAAACTTGAAAATCGACCTTCGTCACACTGGACTAAACACAGCAGTCCAGCTCGTGGGAAAATACTTAGTTCGTCAAAAGAACTCGCTTGGAACTTGTATACCGTTTGACATAAGGTTCTAGAAAATACTAAACAGGTGAATAGTAGTAGCTTTTCGACATATTTTATGATTTCAGTAACTGATGCAAATCTGCTGACTCATACTGAAATGTAAACATGCCCTAATTAGTTATTCATAAATAATCCAAAAACGCAGAGAACGTTCGAGAAAGTCACCCAACGCATGAAAGCAATTTTACTACGTAACACTCAACAAAGACGAAATGTCTTTGTACAGCATTTCATCATAAAACAGTTCGAAAGGAGGGCTCACTCGTGAAATGTTTTTGAATACTCGAAAAGAAATTTCGCGTCTCTGCACGGCCACGTACTGAATATCCTCTATTTATTCCTCGAGTAAATTAAAGGCTAAACTCGAAGTGATCTCAAGACATCACGAAGTAGTCAAGTCTCATTTCGTGAAATAGCCGAAATAAGCCGAAAAGTCACGAACTTACACGCCCAATCTTGTCCTGAAACTAGTGCATCATTTCATAACTATTTTTCATGCCCCGAACTACCTTGGGTCGCAGTAGCGCAATTGGCTAATCCCTCAACTTAGAGTCTCCTCTGATCTGACGGGTCACACGGGCCGGAGTCGGTTCAAACCCCGGGAAAGCCAAAATAATAATTCTTTCTTCCTCGAAAAAGTTAAAGAATAAATCAGAGAAATCGAAGTGATCTCGAGATATCTCGAACTAATTCGGCTCTCACTTCGTCAAATAGCCGAATAAAACCGAAAACCTACAGACTATGCGTGCCCAGTCTTGTCAAAAAAAGTCAACTTTGATACATTCCTGGGCCAGTTGCTCGAAGCATGGTTAGCGTTAACTAGCGTTTAATACCTTGACAACGTATTGGTTTTGATACTGCTTAACCAATGGTTAAAACTAACCATGCTTTGAGCAACTCAGCCCTGAGCGTCGCGACTCCTTTTCTTCGCGCTCCGCTGAAGTAATTAATCCGTCCTCTCTCACAGGCTGTACAATAATGCATGCCCAAATCATGGCGCGTTTTGGCTTTCGCGTGGCTTTTTTGCGCGGTTCCTGATTTTGAGAGAACGGGGATTTGCTTTCCCAGTTTAATCTGTCCATGGATTGTACGCATGTGTAACATGTTGAGTGTACACAAATATTCTAAAAATTTCAGTAGTCCATGTTCCAGCCTACCAAGCAAACTTTTCCGAACGAATTAGGGAGAGAAAGCTCCTTCATTTCGGCCTCTTTTTTTACTCTCGCCCCGATTTTATTGACCACATACAATTCTCGGAAATACAGGATGTTTTTTATTCTTCCGTAAAACCATCAAAACATGCACATGTCAAGAAACTCTCTTTGATTGGCTAATAATACAGAGTCAAGTCTGGGTCACAAGACAAGACTTCATTGTTCATTCGCAACGCCATTCCCTTGATCGTCCACAACTAGGTCAAAATTTTTAAAAGTAACCTTCTTTCCGACCTTTTCCATGGATATAAAGACCTTGCTCGACAATCTTCATGATGAAGTATCCTGTTCTGTGTGTATGTGTACATTCACCGACCCAAAGCAGTTGCCTTGTTTGCACAGTTTCTGTCTTCATTGCCTCAACGATATTCAACGAACGAGCGGCGTCCGTGGTAAAATTACATGCCCCGAGTGTAGGAGACAGTTTCAGATTTCTGGAAGTGGAAATCCCAGCGAACTTCCAACCAATTTTCGAATAAACAGCCTGCTACATGTCTTGGCAATAAAAGAGTGTAGTACAGCTAACGTGAAGTGTGGAAACTGCGATAAAAGGAGTGCCGAGACCTTATATTGCTTCCAGTGTTGTTCCTTCTGGTGCGAGAAATGCATTTTAGGACATGACATAATGCGTGCTAACAACGAACACAGAACGTTAGCACTAAAAGATTTTCAAGATCAAGACATCAAGGCTGTTTTGGAGCGACCAGCATTTTGTCAGAAGAAACACCATGAAAACAAAGAGTTGGAGCTCTTTTGCAAGAACTGTAAAGTCGTCATTTGTAACACTTGTGCTGTAACACTTCATGAAGGTCATGGTAAGATGCCCTTGCAAGAAGCTACTGATGAGCGAAAAACACAGTTGAACTACATGATTCGATCTTTGAAAGACAAAGTACTGGAAAAACAAAAGGAAGTCGAACAATTCAACCAAAAAAGCATCGCATTTCAATCGAAAGTAGCCGAGGTAAAAAGCCAAGTGCGGTCTTTTGTAGACCAAATTATTGCAATCATCGAAGCGAGGAAACAGGATGTTTTTGCTGTGATTGATAATCAAGCGAAAAAATCACTGGAATGTCTCTCACAGAAAAAAGAGGAAGTGGACAAACAAGTGAAATTAATTGAATCAGCAATTGAACAAACTGACACTCTGTTGAAATACAATCCTACAGGAACAGAGCACCCAAGAAAACCGTGACGGCACTGAATGTATTCCTCGGTTTAGTTTCACTAAAAGTGAAAAACTGATTAACCTGTTGAACATGAGCGAGGGGATAGGTAAAGTAGAATTTGTTTTTAGCGAAACTAAAGCGCAACAATCAGGAGCTAAAGGTAAAGAAAGTAGTAAAGTAATAGCTGGGAATAAAGGGGCAAATGTTCGTGACAGTCCTCTTGAGACTCAGGTACAAACCAAGCGCTTCAGATCTGTGCTGTCATTTGGACAAAAAGGTGAGTCTCTTGGAATGCTTCACCTTCCCTGGGGGGTGGCAGTGAATGATCGTGATAAAATTGCTGTGACTGAGTGGGGTAACAACAGGGTTTCAGTGTTTAGTAGTGACGGTACCCACTTAAGATCTTTTGGCAGGGGGGGTCAGAATAATGGTGAGTTCTATTGTCCTACAGGGATCGCTTTTGATAGTCATGGCAATATTGTAGTGGTAGACAATAATAACTCCAGGGTACAAGTCTTTGATAGGAATGGTAACTTTCTTAGTAAGTTTGGTAAATATGGAAGTCGTGATAATCGGTTTAAATTCCCTGAAGGTTTATCAGTAAACGACAACGCTGATATTATTGTTTCTGATCGGGGTAACAAATTAATCAAGATATTCTCTTCTAGTGGGAAGTATTTACGTAAATTTGGTGGAGCAGGTTCTTTGGTCGATCCCTTTCACTGTATCCAACACAGTCAATATTTTATAGTCTCAGATGTTGGTGACCATTCCATTAAAATGTTTAATCTTCAGGGAAGGTCTATTTTTAAATTTGGAAAACAGGGAATCAAGGATGGAGAGTTCAATGAGCCCTTTTGCTTGTCGGTGACCAAAGAAGGATTGTTAATGGTCTGTGAAGCAGGAAATCACAGAGTTCAGGTATTTGAACTGAGTGGAAAGTTTGTCACAAAGTTTGGAAGTGAAGGTAGTGAGAGAGGAGAGTTTAAGTGTCCAGTGTCAACAGCAAATCTTAGTGATGGAAAGATAGTTGTGTGTGATATGGACAACCACCGAATGCAAGTTTTTGACAAGATATAATATGATCTTACCAGTGGTATAATTACTGTTGAAAAGTTCAAATTGGTTATGTAGAATAAGAAATTTTTCGAACAACCCCATCTCGTGAGGTATTTGTAATTGTTGACCTTTTCTAGTTGCCAGGGTGGGGGAGGCATTAGGTTGCTCTCAAATGAAGTTTTTCTTTTCTGTGAATGTAACAATAAATTATAAAATCGTGGCTGTAATTATAATAGCTGAAATGACATTCAACTTGTAAATGTATTTTGTTAACTTTTTTCAAATGTATTGTAGTCTCATTTTATTGCCGATCGTAGTTTAATATGGTGGTTCAATTTCTTGGTATTAAAATTGTTTTTTTTATGTTGTATACCTTTTCATTTTTTTCCAGTAGTTTCTAGTTGTAAGCTGGTGTATTTTTGGAAATATTATTCCCGTGCCCTTAGCTCAAGTACCATTGTTTTCTCAACAGGTTCTTCAGGTCCGGTAATTATAACATATATATTAACCGAATTGTATAACGATTTGTTGAAAATGCATTAAAGGATAATCAAATATAAAGAATGTTTTTCTTTGGTTCAAATTTATTGTTGTCAAGGAAACCGTCATGTGTTCAAGTTAAACGTACCATAATACTGCTATGCTGATGGTCCTACGTGAAATTTAACTTTGCAAGACATCAACAAGACACCGAAAGAACTCAAAACAGAGCGGGATTGTAGCCATAGAGAGCTGTTTCGCTATTATTGCAGCTCTTCAGTATGGCGTAACCACTAGAGGAAGCTCTGTTGAAAAAAACCCACGCACTCTTATTTTAGCCCTAAGCTAGAACTCACAACACCCACAAAAGACAGAATCATGCCATATCTCGTGTCTCCTGGCCGGGCTCGTTCGAAGGCCGATTAGCGATAACCCAGGGTTAAATTTTAACCCGGGTCTCTCTTTCTTTTCATCAAAAGCATTTTCTCGGACAATTTTATCTATCTTTTTTAGAGTAGCCAATCATCAACAAATTGTTGACAAAAAGAATTGAACTGAATTTGCTTTTTAAGCTTTCATATCTGAATTCAAATTTCGAACTAACCCTGGGTTTTCTTAACCCAGCTTTGAACAACTCGGCCCTGGGGGACAAGGGGCCAAGTGTCAAGTTGATGTCTCGCAAAGAAAATATAAAGGAACCCTCGCTAGCCGAAAAGAACTCACGAATCAGGTAGAAGAACAGCTCATGCAGTTCATGCAAATCTCAACAAGGAACTCGAGGAGGTATGGAAGTGGTTTCGTGAAAACAAGATGATCTTGAACCCTGAAAAATGCAAGGCGTTGTTCTCGCGCGAGAGCCTAATGCCGGCGGTTTGCTGAAGGTGCTGCCGTACCACTAGTTACTATAATCAGCGATGTGTTTGGGTTAACATTGGACGATTCCCTAACTTTTGTAAAACGCGTTAGGAAAATTAGCACTGAAGAAAGTTGGAAAGCAGCCAGATGTTCTTTGCTGAGACCGTACACAACGATAATATAGTTCAAAACCACTTAAACATAGCATTGCTAAACGTATTTTAGTATTTAAGCAGTATTTAATATTAATATATCATGTCTATGTGCGGTTGAAATATCATAACTCTGAGTGCCTCTTATATTGAATGTATTCTAAATTGCTGTAAATCCGAACTCCAATTAAACTTTCTTACCATACGAGTAGCGTAGAAGTCTTACATAGCCAAGTAATTTTTCTTTTATGATAATATTCAATATGTAGTTGTTGTTACTTTCTTTCTTTCTTACTTTTATTTTACTTTGTCTCATTTGTCATTGTATTGACTATTTTAATTTGTTACTGAAATCTTAATGTCGAAGCCTGATAACTTGAAGTCAATAAAGTAGTATTTACGAAGAAGATGTGGGCATACCTTTATCCCCTGAACATTTTTCATCTGTTCGGATTTCCTAGCTGAAAGTCTAGTGATCCGAAAATTATAGGGATCAAAACTTACCTTTTCGGAAATTTCAGCGAGAAAAAAACACTCCGGAAAATTCTACGTGACCTTTTTAGGGTAAAAATCCGTTAAAAATGGGCAATTATGCAATTTTTAAATGTTCGAAATCCTAGGCAAACAAAAATTTTTACAACAAATATTCCGAAAATTCTAGATCTCAAATCGTCTTCCGAACAGATATTTTCCGAAAATTGACGTTGGGTCAGGCCCCTGAGCAGCTAGATGTTCTTTGTAGACCGGTATAGAATATACACTGTAGGAGGGTCTCAATGGGGTTAATCGTCAGTGCAGCCGTCAAATGGCCTCAAATTTAACCGTCCGCCGTCGAAAAACGTTTTTTTTTAATCACTCACCGTTTCTGGGAACGGAGTCATCTTTCTACCGACGCTGTTGGTATGTATGATTTGGTTAGGGTAATAATTTTTTTTTTGACATTTACAGGTGTAAGATTTGTTTCCAGAATTATACGCCACGAAAGATTTTTTTTTCAGTGTAGGAATTTTTTCCCCCAGGTATTTCCTTCCTAGAATTATTTTCCTTCGAAATCAGTCTGTGGGATATATTTTTTCTGAAATCACCCATACCCTCCTCCCCTCAAAAGTCAAATAGTGGGTCTCTTAGGGCTTACCCTGGGTGCCAGAGACTTTTCTAGCGCGGTTTCCGGTTTCTGTCAAGTCTTTATAGTGACCCTCGCGAAAAGCTTCGCCGCTCGTGGCTTCGGCCTACGGCCGAAGATGTGTCGGCCTTCGGCCAACACCGAAAATTCCCACCGCACGCGAGAAAAACCTCTGGTGCCCAGGGTATTTAGGGCTTCGTCATGAAAGAATGTCTGCGTGGGAGGCTAGCTATAGCCTGCGTAGCACTGCAGGCGTTCGATAGGGAACGGGAGGGAAATTTGGGCGGGAGACCGCGCGCCCGGAGTCCTGACAAGGGCTTTGCCTAACGTTCGAGGTACACAGTTAAAGAGCCGCGAAATAAGAAACGCGCAGCCTGTCATAAGTGAGTATGGCACCTCCCCTTCCCTGAAATTATCAAACCTAGGGAACATTTTTTTCCGGTTGACTCTTTTTACCCTATTCACGGCTAACGGTTAAAATTGTTCAATTTCTTAAGGTTATCGACTAAATGTTTGGTCGTTTTACGCCTATTGGTTAACCCCATTGAGACCCTCTTAATCAGAGGATTTACGGTATTCGTTCAGAGGAGCAATTACCACTGATCATGTTTTTTTCAAAAAAAATATCTTTGTAACAATAAATCAATTAAAAAAATAGCACTTTATGTGCACGTCATTAGCTTACCCCAGGGATAGTACCCTGGGCAATCCAGGGGAATATCTCTGGGAATTGAATAAATTGGGTTCCCTGCCCCTGGGGAGTGTAATATTCGGAACAATACTTCAGTTAGAAGGAAAAAGAGTGGGAAAAATTTATACAGTGGAACCTTGATTTAATATGAGGAAGCTGGTCGGTAGATCATCGAAGAAAAGCTGTCAACTTGATCCTATGCCGACCAATTTAGTAGTCGGCATGTCTGATATGCTTCTCCCCATCATCACTAATGTCGTGAATTCTTCACTTTCCTTGGGACACTTTCCATCTGATTGGAAAACGGTCCTTGTGGATCCAAGACTGAAGAAGACCAAGCAAGGGACTTCCTTATCCAATTTAAGACCTGTGAGTAATCTGCAATACCTCTCTAAATTGGTTGAAAGGGCACATGATCAGATAACCGATCACGTTACTCAGTCGGGCTTGTATCCCATCCTCCAGTCAGCCTATCGACTTGGTCATAGCACAGAGACTGCCCTATTGAAGATACAGAATGACATACTAGCTGCAATGGACAATCAACGAGTTACTCTCTTGGTATTGCTAGACCTGAGTGAAGCATTCGACACGATTGACCACCAAGTGTTGTTGAATCGCCTGTACGTGACGTATGGAATTACAGGTACTGCTCTTAAATGGTCTCACTCGTATTTATCAAACAGGAAACAGCGAATCCTGATTAACGGGAGCTATTCGAGTGACTTTGATCTGCCTCAAGGGGTACCTCAAGGATCATGTCTAGGTCCCTTGCTCTTCACGTTGTACGTAAGTAAGCTCTTCGATGTTGTTGAATCCCATCTCCCTAACGTTCATGCATACGCTAATGATACGCAGCTCTATATCTCATTTAAGCCGGATGGTTCTGCTACTGAGACGGATGCTGTTGACGCTTTACAGGCTTGCATCAGGGACATAAGATCCTGGATGGTCCAAGACAAACTTCGGCTGAACGATGCTAAGACCGAGTTTCGTATTATAGGTACACGCGCACAGTTAAATAAGGTTACGATAAGTGACTTGCAAGTAGGTGAGGTAAAGGTTTCTGCTGTCTACTCTGTTAGAAATCTGGGTGCTTGGTTTGATGCAAACATGAATATGACCACACATATTAACAGCATATGTCAGGATATTTATTACCATCTACATAACATCCGGCGTATTAGAAAGTATTTATCATATGACAATAGGAAGTCCATTGTACAGGCTATTATAATGTCACGATTAGACTATTGTAACGGTCTATTATATGGTACGCCCGCTGTTCATCTTGGTAAGCTGCAACGCCTGCAGAACGCGGCAGCTCGGCTGGTATGTACTGTATCCCCGGGGGGGGTACTGCCATATATGGGCTATATAGGTATGTGCCGCTGTGAAGGGTATGGTTTTCAAGAAGTTTACACTAGGAT
>CALNXK010000006.1:3530000-3647500 GCA_942486035.1 Porites lobata | reverse complement strand
TCATTCATCTTAAGGATCAAAAGTTGAAGATTGCAGAACTCAAAATTCAACTTCAAAGTAGGTGCGCCACTCAAAAACCAAGGAGGTGGTACAGTGTTTGCTGCTGGCGATGCCATAGCAGATTAAGTTCAGCTGTATTTGTTAGCTCCCGAGAGAGCTGTATACATACAACTCTGACTCAGGCTCCGTCACAACTTAAAGTAAAGTGACTCATTACTTTCAGAGCCCTACAGCAAGGAGCACCCCATCCCCCACCCAACAACAACTGCTCCCAACTCAAGTCATGTACTGTTTTGAGCAAAAAATTCAAGGACTTTTCAAGGACACATTTTACATTTTATTTTTTAAGGACCCCATTTAGTGCAAAAAAAGCCTTGAAACTATGTCTTTTCTAGAGTCTATTTAATTCTTTCACAACATGAGCAATTCTATCCTGGAGGTCTTTCTGTGTTTGTTCCTTTTAAACACGTGAGAATCTGGGTCGGATAAAGTTATTACCAAAATTGAAAGGACTTTCCAGCACCAACTGCAATTTTCAAGCTCTTTCAAGGCCTTGCTTGGATTTTTATTTGAAAATTCAAGGACATTCAAGGACTTTTAAGGTGCATGCTTTTGCTTACCAGGCTACAAGCTTCACAAAATTTGGATTCAGAGAAATTCCAGCTGCAGCATCAAAGACTGAAGAATAAGTGCTGCTAATGAAGTCAGTGGATACAACTTGTTCATCAGTGTATCCAAGGTATTTTTTAAGTGCTGGATCTTCTGATGCTTTCTTCATCACTGCCTTAATTTCATCATATGATGCCTACAACAGAAAAGAAATGAAAGAATGAACGAATGAAAAAGAAAATGGGATGTAACTTACAGGTATTTGTTAATTAGTACGATGGGAAATTGGTGTGAAATTACTGGAAAAGAACACTAAGCAAAACACTGCATGGCTTGAATGTTCATTTTTAATTTTGTTTTTAACAATCTAAGCCTGTATTAATGTAGGCTTTGCATCAAATACAGTCAAACCTCCATTATTATTTTTATGGTCCCCCCCTGTCTAAAATGGCCACCTCTTTACAACAGCGACTTTTTTTGGCAGACTGTCCATACATTGACTGTTGTTTAATCCTTTCTAAGATGGCCACCTCTCTACACTGACCAATTTCTTGTGGCCATTGTGTGAGGTTTGATCGTATTTTTTTTTTATCACAGCTTCCATAGACCGTATGATTTTTTTCCAACTAGATAATTTATGGTGTGCAATTATAGACATTTGTTACTAAAGGTCATCTTGGATTTGCCACGGTCCCTTTTATGTCTGCTCAGTTTACTGTGAGACAGATAGGATGTTTAATGCTAATGCAGGATATAGGCTACCACCATTTTATAATGTAACCTCAAACATTTTGGTTGAGGGCGTAACAGTTAATGGAGCAAACAAACATCTACAATACCATACTGTCATCAAATGGCTGCTCTAAGGTCTTGTGACAGCTACAAAACCATGTACAATCAACTGTTGAAGGCTGTGTGATTCAGCCAAAATATTTCAGAACAGAAATTTGTTACGTTTCCCGTCTATATTTAATATTACAGTCGAACTTCCCTTAAATGGCCACCCACAATGAGCAGATTTGGTGGTCGCTTACAGTCGATAACTTACAAGAATCAAACCACAGGAGGGCTTTTCTGAGAAGAGGTCCGATCAGATTTACTTATAATAATGCACGCAATTTCTAAGTTCCAATGTGTGTAGTTATAGTTGTCGCTAGAAGATCTTTTTATACTTTAAGTAGCACAGCACATAAATCAAAACATCAAGTGGTCCCTTTAAAAAGGTTAAAAACAAAGGAAAATTATTTAACCATCATCCCCGAAAAGTGGTAGCAGTTGCTTACCAGAGGTGGTTGTTTAAAACAGGGTCCACCTCTGAGGCTTTAACTGGGAAAACCCTAGCGTTTTTAATAGGTGGTCACATAGATATGGAGGTTCGACCGTAATTCAAGTTTGGAATTGGCCACTGAGGGCTGATGAAATATTGAAAATATCTTCTGACTGGTGTCACACTACATGTAGGTAGTCAACACAATAAAGCCAAAAGTGCTGTTCAACATACAGTGATGCAGCGCCTTACCCCCTTCTTGAGTCTGCAGGTAAGATCCACCACAGAGACATCTGGAACAGGAACACGGAATGCCATACCAGTAAGCTTTCCATTCAGTTCAGGGATAACCTTCCCAACAGCCTTAGCAGCACCTGTAGATGCTGGAATTACATTCTGATGAGCTCCGCGGCCATCACGCCATTTCTGGGATGGAGGAAAAGGGGAAATGAGCAAAGTTCAAACATGATGTATTTTTCAACACTACCCTTGGTTCATACCCCAGAATTTATTTGCCAAATAATCTAAACTGGATTGTTAGCAAAATGGTTGGTGAAAAGTTATTAAAGTTTGAACACACTAGGTGACATGTCATCCCAAAAAAACACTCCTTGTGTACAAGTCAGGCATCAAACAGCATGACACTTTGCAGCAACAAATCTCTTTGTGCCCACTGGTTTGATTATGTGCGACTTCTTGTAGCGGCAAAATTCTGTTGCAGAGACAAGATTTTCAGAAAAAAGTGATTTGTCCCCGCAACATCACATATTGCCACAACATGTTACTGCATCTTGTGACTAAGTGTTCCTACCTTTTACACTTATCTACAGAAAAATGGGGTGTTTTGAAGTTCTCTTTTGATGTGGTTAACACATGTAGCTCTCATTTTACAGATTTTTTTGGAAGCTTTGCTTGGCACATACCTTTCCACTTGGTCCATCAACAGTCTTCTGTGTGGCAGTATAAGCATGGATCGTGGTCATTAAACCCTCTTCTATTCCAAAATTGTCATTTATGACTTTGGCTAAAGGAGCAAGGCAGTTGGTTGTGCATGATGCATTGCTAGGGGTAAAAAAAATGTCACAGGTCGCACGACGTTACATTAAAACTGGTCAAGTGTTCCTTAGAAGAATTAACAATAATAAATTAGTTCATGTGTCAGTGCGTGTATGTCGAGATATTGAGCACGTGGGAAGCTTGGAGAGCACAGAAGAGGCATAAGAGTTGTTCGAGCCTCTTGAGTGCTCTCCAAAAAAGTGACTTGCACACGCCACAGCCTGCACAGTTTGCAGAGATGACAACAACAACAACAACACTTGCTTTTCCCTACTTTTGGTTGACACATTCAAAAGTGTTCTCTTTATAAAACACATGGTTAACACTTCATACTGTACTGTGGAGTTACGGATGCACTTAGGAGACATCTTGGGAGGATTGCTAAGCTCACAAGAAATCAAGGTGTAGTTTATTGACGTCATCAGCATGCTCAATGGGAATATGAAGCACGCGCACGCTATTGAATTTGATTAGGCGAATATTCTAGCTATGTCATAATAAATTTTGAACGTGGTTTTTTCATGATTGAATTCGTTCTTAAATTCAATATCACGCTCTTCAGTCAAAGAATTGAAAATTCAAAAGAATCTTTCATTGGGATGGATGCTGATGGATTAATGAAAATTATTTGATCTCTGAAGTTTAAAACATCAATGAATTACAATGATGCAATGTGGCATAAAAACAAATGAAGCAAAGTTGTTCAAAGTTGGCTGGTTATGAAACATTAGCTAGGCAGTTTAAGCTAATTATGAACTGGGAATTATTTTCAGTGAATAATAACTGATTACTACTTCCACCCACCAAAAGTGATAGTACTCAGTTCAAGACAATCACGACTAAAAAAACTTCTATAAAGCACAATCTATCAACATACCTAACAACTGTCATAGATTTTGGATCATACTTGTCCTCATTCACTCCCATCACAAACATGGGAGCATCAGCTGAGGGGGCTGAAATGATGACCTTTTTGGCCCCGCCCTTCAAGTGAGCGCTGGCCTTTTCTGTCGTTGTGAAAACACCAGTTGACTCAACAACATATTCAGCACCGCTTTCACTCCATGGAATTGCGCTTGGGTCTTTCAATGCATAGACAAAGATTGATTTGCCATTTATGACAAGCTTGCCATCTTTTGCCTCAACAGTTCCCTTGAATCTTCCATGAGTGGAGTCGTACTTAAACATGTACACCTTTTTGACAAAACAGCAGAAATTAATGAACTTATCATGAATCAGTACGTCTCGATTTGCTTTTTGTCTGTGACCTACACGACCTGCATGGAAAGTCTGGAAAAACTGTGGAGATCAGTGCTAAAATCTGAGAAATATCTGAAAATATTACACGTGTGCTGATAAGTAGAAACAAAATTTTAAATCAAAGTGCAACCACAAACTCAAAATAACTTACATTAATTGAAAATCATTAAGACGTAGATCTGACAGTTCATTTTTTGTGCGTCAACCGATTACGCATGAGCTCATGCCGGCAAAAGATGGTATCATGACCTATCAGGAAGCGGCCGCCATTATTGGAACAATACGATATTGATTTAGTTTACCGGTTGTTTAAAAAAACTGCCTACGAATCCTGTTCTGTTAGTCACAATAAAATACAATTATTCTTCAATGGAATTACACAAGCAATAATAAAAATATTGTTAACCATGTAATCCAGATCGATAAATGGATCGTTCACTGCGACAACTTGTACTTCTTCATGTTCCTGGGAGGCACGCATTACAAGGCGTCCAATACGTCCAAATCTACGATAAAAACGCAAGAATATGTTACCTTTAACAATCAAATGATGATGGACGAGAACAGAAACACAGAAAAAAGAAGCAGCAAAGCTCATTCAACACTTTCACTAACCCATTAATTCCTACTTTCACCATCGTGATGTCGAGTTTTGGGGTGTTTTCTGTGAAAGAATCAACAACTAACTTCAATACGATCAAGTATTTAACTGCACACAAAAATTATTGTTATAAGACAAATGTCCATTGAAATGAGGGGTTAAGACTGACCATTTACCTAGAACAGAAGAGAGATCACAATTACTGCCACGTTCACCGATAGAATGCAAGATCACAGTGAACAATTTTGCAGAATGACCCTTCAAGTGCTGCTGGTGCTGAAATATGATTGGTGCATATGGATCACATGACGGGTGTCGTGAAGCCCTGCACGGTTCTTGCATGCTGCGGCAGCCATCACAAAGTTTGTACTTTTCTTGTGTAAATAAAGGTACATTTCTCTGATGTTACGGAAGATTTTCAATGTAGAACATTAAAGATAGCAACCTAGTGTGGGTTAAAGTACTGTATCCAAATAAAAAGCCCTATTCACCCCCCGGGCATCTTGTCTTCCCTCTTGCATGACACTCCAGACGTCCGTGATGGACTGGAGTGGATGCACTGCACTGGACTGGACTATGAGCTGGGGGACTTAGGAGTAGATAGGATATGTGTTTGTATTGCCGGTACCAGTTTCTTCAGGGTGGGTATTAACCTACCTGCCTGACAGCCTAGGGAAATGAATGAATGGAATTAAAATGCAAGTTGTTCCATTGAAAATTCCTTTCAAATCCTGCCGAATTGCTCTTGACAATGAAATTGATTATGATGTTAAAGGCAGTGGCAGCCGGACGATTGATGTGGGAGGTTGGGGTGGAACCTGGATACCACCGAAGCCTTAAAGTCTAAGACCGAAGTTGCTCAGTTCGTCACACAAGAGACCGTTCTTTTATTTCGCTTCGTTTTGCGAAAGGAGTTAAGTAATTTCTACCCAGGTAAGCTGGATCATTTTATATTTTGCCGTGGGAAGCCATGGCCGAGACTTGAATTAACTGACTGCGCGCGTGTAAAGTGCGCGCGCGAGCTTTGGAAAAACTACTGTGACATACGACATCTCTATGACAACTGGAAATGTTATTCACTTCCTCAGAAGTTTTCTTGAAGGCGCAGGTCATTTGTTTTGTGCTGAAAACAAACTCGTTTATCAGTTGATTCTACTTATAGGTGAATTTTAAACCAATCGCAATTAAGAACGGTAAGTGTTTTGAATTTTAACAACAGAAATTTGAAGAGCTATTTAATTCCCCAAACGAAGAATCTTTTTTAAACGAGAAATTTTGCAGAATTTTGAAGCCGACCCTCTCTTGAAATTAACTGTGCATGCGCCAAAAGTTGACTAATCCCGCACAGAGCTCTATCTTAAACCGAATAATTGCACAAAGTATTGCCTGTCACCAGTTGCAGTTTTCAAAGTACAGAAAGGCATCTTTTTGATAAAGTTAAATAGGAAATTACTATACCGTGAAAAAGTTCTCATTTTTCGTGAAAACTAACACACATTTCAGTCACTCTACATCGCAGAAAGTCTGCTACTGAACCGCATGGGGGGTGTTATTTTTTTGACAGTCCCTATTTTACTTCTTGGCATAGTTCTTTCAACTTCAGTAGAGTTGTTGGGATTCTTAAACTTGTTATTTTCAGTTTAAATTCGTTTCTTTCATTATCTCTGATCATCAAAGGCCCCATGGGTGAAAAGAATTTAGCTGTCATTTTTATTTTATAATTGTCTGATCATTGCATTTTTCTTCAACAATGTTTTACTTTTAATTGATACGTCACTCTCTTATTACAGAGACGTCAAAATGGAAGTACAAGCTGAAATCCATTCGCTACCAAGCGAGAGAAAATCTTTGCTACAGTCAACCAGTCACTCAACTATCCCTTATGACAGGATCGTGAATTCGATGCGCCAAGCTCGAAAAAACAGAGATCTACTAAAGCTGGCTGAACAAATCGAAGTACTTGACGACCAGGGAGCATTGAGACCAGAAATTCGCAAGGTAGAAAATCATTGCATGGCATTTAGTCTGATTAACTAGGAAGGGCGGGTCTTTTTTGATCGGGTTACAAGTTAGCCTGTTCCAGACTCCGAGATAATTGGGTCCGCTGAATTGAGAAAGCGCAAACGTAAAAATAAATAAATAAATAAATAAATAAAAAAATGGGAGGAAACTGTTCGCGTGCCCTTCACTCTCGCGTCTTCCCTACTATCCGAGAGCCTGGAACAGGCTAGGTACAAGTAGGCCAGAGAGGACTGGGATATGGAACGGAAGTAAATGTGCTTACTAAGGCAATTATTACCCTGTGGGACCACTTTCCATGATAAGTCATTGTCGCATTGTTTTCGTTAACCAGTTTATTTTCCACACATTTTACAGCGTCACGTTGGCAAAATGTACGTTCCTTTCCGCGTATATGAATATAAACAGTGTTCGATGTATGATGCAAGAAAAAAATTCTTAATTTCATTAAAATATCTGAAATATTCTTTAATGGTTTGTACCTTTTAACTAGCAGAGTAAACTCAGCTGAGGCGGTTCACTTACTCGTTCAATTCTTTTCTTTTTACAGGGCAGGAGTGTACTTCCGTCTGCGTTGAGGAATCTTTTCAACCGACTAACAAGTCTTTTCAAGAAGAACTCGCGCGTAAATTCTCACCGTCATTTAAGGAGACGGAAAAATTATATGTAGAGAAAGAGATCAGAACAATGAGTTTACCAGAGCTATCTGAACTGCTGGATTCATTAATTTAGAGAAGACCTTTGTAAATAGTTTTAGTTTTGTAAATACATGTTCGTGAAATTTGTCACAATTAAACCACGTTAAGACTTTACGGTTATCCTGGTTGTTTAGTTATCCTCTCCAGACTATTCTGGGCGCTGCTGCACCGTCTAAATTTGCTATCTATGCCATGAGTCTCCTTAGTTCCAAAGTTTTTTTTTTTAAATATTCGGTGGAAATCTCCTCTACCGTCCATATGCAGTATGGTCCAATGGACCACCCAGTTTTACGATGTCTCAAAACGACTCAAGTCCAGACTCTCAGTTTATTTTTATCCCACACTGCGCTCAATCAAACGCCACCTTAAAGCACCTTCTGTTTCCATAACTGAAGTACATACTTAACTCTTTATTTTTACTCCAACAAGGAAAGCTATTTACATTTGAATATAAAACGTTTTAAGGTTGCACGTATTCACTCGTTGAAGTCTTTCTCCACTCTGAGAGGCAAGTGCATGGCTTAAAACTTCAAAGTGAATCCGGCGACTGCAGCAGAACCTTTCTTGGATGTTTGAAGCCTGAATCCTTGACTGTCAGTTCCACTGTCCCCTTCATCGGCCTGTAAACAAAGAGAAGAAAAGAATACAGGATGCAAAATATAATTAACTTAAATTAATAAATATTTACCCTTGGCATCATTTACAGCACTTGTGCTAGACATAACGGGGTTAAGAATCCTAACTGGCCGGAGGCAAATCAGCTGGCCATTTACAAGCGCGGTCGAGAATTTGAGCTCGGGACTACCGTGAACAAATCCAGTTAGCGGTCAGGGCGGGAGGTGAACTCGGAGCCTCCGAATTGTAAGTCCAGCGCTCTAACCACTCAGCTAGCCACCCTGCTGTAAACTATTTGGGTTATGCAGTTAGCGCTTCTTCTTATTCTTTCTTCTCTTTCAAACTTTTGTTACGGTCCAAACAGAGTTTAACAGGACAATGTCCGCTTGATTTTGCTGTTTGTCGTAGAAATAAGAATGTTTACTCAACTGTGTTCCCAAAGGACCTTCTTTCTATTTGCGGCCGGAAAGCAAATTATTTGTAAGCAAAATGTCTCAAGGGCGGATCTCATTTCCAGGGTATCTCTTAAAAAACTTGGCAACACGGCGACCACAACAGTGTTTCTAAGCACCAAGCGCTTAAAATATTTCTTTGGGAACACGAGAAAAATCTGGAATTTACATTCCCTGCTTTTTCAGGCCTTGTCACACGGCAATGGAAAGCGTTGCAACAGTGTTGCCGCGACGTTTCGAACTCTTAAACATTGTTGCCTTAAATCGTCATAGTAAACAGTATAGTAATAGTAGCACGTCGCGTTTATGAAAAGACCATCAACGGTTGCGGGCTCGCGTTTATCACAAACCAGCTTTGCAAACATAGCCCCACCCTCCGGGGCTTGGGGACTGTGTTCCACATCCTTCTTTTTGGGCCTTTTCATCATCTCACTCTTGGCAGGCCACGTGGGGAACATGGAGGGGTCCACTGGTAGTGGAGACTCCTAAGGAGGGAGGGGTAAAACGCAAATGGAGCACATTAGTACACTACGGTCCCCAGCATAATAATTGCGTCCAAAGTTGGGCAGTGCTAATAGTGTCCCTTACAAAGTTTGCTCCGTTTTCAACGCCATCTTAGCTACCTCTCCCGCCCTTTATTGTTTTTTTTTTTGTTTTCTGGCCTTTTTCTCGGCAGGAAACTGGTATTTATTCATGCCTCGCTTTGAAGTTCGCCCCACCACCGATCTCTGTGGAACGCAACGTGAAACGCAAAATGATTCTTCCCACATGCAGCGTTCAGCTTTTACTTATTTGTGTTTTTGTGACTTTTTGTCGTATGATGGTTGGACGTGATTCATGAATTTAATTATATCGCCAGTGAATTAAAAGCCGCAGGTTTAATACCTAGAAAGAGTGCTGCCCGAAACTAAATAAAATCTTCAACCTTGCTAGTCAAGAAGCTGCAATACAAAGAAATCAACAGAAAGCACTTACACTGAAATATTCATGTTCAAGAGCTTTATCAGCAGTTATCCTTTTCTTGGGGTCATACGTTAGAAACCTAAAAATACAAAACAGAAAACCCAACTCACTGCAGTTACATGTATTTCATCTACACACAGTCTGACAAGCCCGGGGTCAGGTTCGCCTCTTTTCCCGCTCGGTTCGCCTCTTGCTTTCTATCATTTGTCATTTTTTCCCATGAAGGAGCCTGGTCCCAGGGACCCGTTTCTTGGAAGTCCCGGTAATTTTCGGGTCCCGAAATTATATACTCAAATCCAAGCGTAGGCCCTACTTAACAAACCAGTTTGTTTTGACAGCTTTCCTAACCTGCGAGAGCATCCGGTTTTTTCCGCTCCACTTTCACCCGCTTTCGGAGGAAGAGAAGTGACGACCGGAAATACGTCTGCGGTTCGCAGGCTACAGCTACAGCTTTCCAGGTCTACTGATTATCGGGACTTGCGAGACACAGCCCGCTGACTGTCATTTGCAAAGTTACAAATATTATATATGTAACTTCTAAAAGTAATTAACACAGAGAAACTTACTTGTTTAACAAACTGAAGCCCTTGTCTGTTAAATACGTGCCAAACCTGTTTCTTAAGTTGTTGTAAGGATACTCTGTGAACGTCATCTGAAAGAGCAAAAGTTGTCAAATTATCGCAAAGAACAACGTGTTGAGCAAACGTTCGGCATTTCCTGTGTACCACCGCCATCTTGGTACTGGATGTCAGAGATGGACTGGGGAGAGTATGATCACGTGGATAAAATCCTCAAGTGCGACCAATTCAAATAAAACGACGTTGAGTGGTTCTTTCCTCTGACACTGAAAAAATCACTTTATTTGAGTGTCAATGTATTAAGCACGAAAGTACTAATTGGCGAAAACATTCTAACGTGTCCTACTAAAGACGGGACCGTCACTTACGTGGTGAACCGAGCCACGCGAAGGTCTAGCTGCTTGCAGTGCAAAGGCATTACAACTGTGTTCATTTCTCAGTTATTTTAAGACCCTGAGTGTTGGTCCGGCCCCGGGAATCGAACCCGTAACCCCTCGCTGTGCAGTCAAACGCTCTACGACTGAGTTAACACTGACTCAAACTATACAAGTTTGAGTCTCTGGATGAAAACCAATGAAATCTCTTAACCTTTTTAACAGCTGGAAGTTCAGAGTAAGATGGAGGTCCAGGCCAAATTTTGTCACTGGGAGTTCCAAGTTCCTGAAAAAAAAAAAAGATAACAGGGAGCTTAAGAAAAGGCGTTTTTGAGCGACGCACGTCAACATTAAGTGATGCCTTTTCTTTTTTATTATGCGTTGACGCTAGGAAATTTGTATTGCAAAGTGGCTTGACTCTAATAGCGACGATTTACCCGAAACACAGCTGGTTATGAAGAATCAGCCGGGGGATTTGAGCCAATCAGAAGCGGAGAAACATTTTGAATAAATAATAAACAAATTTTCATCTATGCAATGCTAATACAAAGTCTTACTTTAAATATTCTGTTGATCTGATCTATCTCCGACTTGCCCGGGAAAAGTGGCTTCATCGTCAACAACTCCGCAAATATACAACCAACAGACCACAGATCAATGGGAGTTGAGTATTCCTATAACAACAAAGAATTTTGTAATCACTAAACAGTGAATAATCATAGGACAGCGATATATGATTTGCTGTGCAGATGAACAGGGTGTCCAACCCAAACTGACGCCTTCAGTGGACTGGGGCAACCTCTGTTGGATTACCAGGGTGGGGAGTACACATACATGAAGTCCTCCACATACTTGTAACATTGTTGGGTGAATCTTGTATTCAGTGAGTTCCAATACCAGCAGGCTTCTAGCCAGACATTGTTTACTGGCCGTCAAAAAGGCATGTTTTCCCATAAAATCATAAGAGATTACCGTAAGTGAATTTTCCTTGCATGTCTAGAATACCATTAAGTTCTACCATTTGGGTGTAACTTTTTACTTTTGACTACCCGGAGTTGTATTTTATTTTAACTAAGAAGAATGGTGGCAAATATAACTTGTTGGAATAATATTGTGATTCACGATCTAAGGTTGGAGCTAAAGAGAAAGCATTTTGTGTCAACTTGAACTGTAGTACGCATGGATGGAATTTTTTTTTCGTCGGGGGGTGGGGGCGGGGGGAGGGAGATTGAGAAGGCCACATCTCTCTTCCATTTATATGACATTGTGTTAAAAATGTAAAAACTTCTAAGTAAGATCAGTTTTTCAAAAGCCTTTATTTCTGGACAGACATGCACTCAGAGTTCTGTAAACAACAAATATTCTTCCTAAAATTAATAGTATATTTATTTATCATATTATTCCTCCAGCCTGAATGGGCTCTGAGTCAATAGGGCTATTGACCCAGAGGCCATGAGGGCGAGAGGAATAATTTTTTATTGTTTTAGTAAAATCCAACTAGTCGGTCAAAAATATCGAGACAAAACAACTTCAGCTAGCAAAACGTGATTCAGCTGCCATTGTTTTGGTTTTCAAAGCCGGCGCTTTTCGCTACTAGTGGGGTATAACATATAGCGTAGTAGTAGCTCAACCAATCAGAATGCAGCATTGATAACAGAACACACCCTGGATTTTGCTAAATAATAAAAGCTGGCCTTCTCTACCTCAATAATTAAAAAGAGGACAATTTATTATTGTCTGGATCTGCACCTGGAATATGAAGAAGAATTTAGAGGCTTCTTCAAAAGAAATAGGCAATGTTGTCTATGACTAAATTATACAGTACAATGTACCTTGGTGCCAAGCAGTAATTCAGGTGCCCTGTACCACAGTGTCACAACGATAGGTGTATAGCTCTTAAGAGGAGAGCCATACTCTCTTGCCAGTCCAAAATCACCAACCTGTCATCAAATTAATTCCAAAGGAACAATAAGTGTTTTTGTTAAGTCAAGTTTCAAGCTTATTGAACTCTACTGAAAATAATAATAATAACAATGATAATGATAATAATTAAAACAAAGTAGTGCACTGCTTATAAAGGAAGTGCACTTAACAGCTTTAGCAATGTTTCTACGGACACAGCCTTGTCTCCTTCAGGAGTTAGGTATTATGGACAACTTGCGACCAAAGTAGAGTTCTTTTTTATACACTTATTATTTCATTAATCAAACGAACCTTAAGAATTCCCTTGTTGCTGAGGAGTAAGTTAGAGGCTTTGAGATCCCGGTGAAGAATCCAGTTGTCATGGAGATGCACAACGGCTCTTAGAAGTTGAATCATCAATGTCTTGACTTCACCTAGATAACAATAAAAATTAAAATGAGAGATGAACATGGGAACCTATCGGTAGTCAAGCTCTTTAACATTTAATAATTCTTTTAAAACACTGAGAAAGTTCATGGATGTCAGTCTGTAACACTATGCAAACAATAACTGCTAGAGGAGTAAACTGAGAGATCAACATTGGAACCTGTCAGTAGTCAAGCTCTTTAACATTTAATAATTCTTTTAAAACACTGAGAAAGTTCATGGATGTCTCTGTAACACTATGCAACCAATTATTGCTAGAGAATTAAACTGTTCTTTTATGGACGGTCAAAAATTTTGGTACTCAATTAACTGCGACCCACCCAGAAGGCAGGCTTTTAACAGATATACTATTCCACATGCTACGTAGATAATCAAAGGGTTTCCAAGAAAATGGACACTTGTGACCGTTTCAGTATTGTTGTTCTAGGAATGCTCACTCACCAATTCTAAAGCCTTGTGTCATGTGTTCCATAAGAACCTTCAGGTCATGCTCAACATAGTCCATAACAATGTATATTTTGTCCATATTGCTGCCCACCACTATTTCCTGCAGAAGCAAGACATGATGAGAATATCATTTTATTTCAAATTACGGAAGCAGTATATTTGCCACCACATTAAACTTTGCAAACTTGTGCCACACCTCACAAAAGTAATGAAACAGAAAATGTACACTGCAAACATACAACAATGCCTGCAATTTCTACAATATGTTTATCAGCAAACACAAGCAGCCTCCTATACGGCTGTTCCAAGTCTTGTCGCACAATTCTTGCTCAAAGATGCCGCTAGTCACATTTGAACAAGACTGCTTTCCAAGTTTAACCATTATTACAGTTCCATTTTTTCAGAAGTGTCTCCAACCAATTATTATTATCCTTTTAAATGCCATCTAATCACAACCTGCATTTTACATTGTGCCATCTTAATATTGGTGTCTCGTTGTATCCTATGAAGCTGTTATTTGTCACGCCACGGAAATTTTTTTCTTTTTTAATTGTCACAAGCATCACTCCCAATTTGCTGATAGATGATTGTTCACTTCAGTAAATTGATGAAACAATGGCAAAGGAATGTAGTTTGCTTGACCTCAACCATTCCTTTGGGGAGGAACATCATGTGATGAGAAAAAGGACAGCTGCTTAGGGGAACAATTCCCGGATAAAGTGTTATTGTTAGACTAAAAAACAGAAGTACAATTACACTTGAAACTGAAAAAATGACAAATCACAATAGCATTAACAGGGCACTTACTCTAACAGTCACAATGTTAGGATGCTGTGCTTTCAGAAGGGTATTGATTTCACGCAAAGACGTAATAGGAAATCCTTCCTTTTCTCTTTCCATCTTTAGTTTCTTCAATGCAACTATATCACCTTGAAATAAAACAAATTTGAGAATAGTGTACATTGTTGCACCAATACAAGAAGCCCCTCAGGACAAGACAATAGGGAGCTTTAGCAACACAACAGCAACTAGGACATCAAAAAAACAATAGGTTTATTACTCAAAACAACACGCCTTTTTGCACATTTCTTTACCGTCCTTGCACGACTACGACGTGAAAATGCCCAATTGTAAGTTTTATGGAGGATGTAAACAAGCGACTACGAATCTCTTTTTCTCTCTCTAAACTTGAGAGCGGTCCTCAAGAAATCAACTCCAGGGAAATTCGCCTACACTTGCCATTTTCAGCAAACTGGAATAAACGCAGCAAAGATTGAAAAAACGGGAATTCATTTCATTTCACTTTCATCCTTATTCTCAATGAGTTCAATTAGTTAATGCAATCCACTACATGTACATATACCTCGCCACCAACAATCATAAATCACCCAATTACAACAGGAATGAAGGAAAATTAATAACCCAACCTGTTCTTTTATCCTTTGCTCTGTAGACCACCCCATACGTTCCCTCTTCAATTCTGTTCAGCCACTGAAACTCCTCAACATTTCTGCAGCCACGAACAGCAGGATAATAAGGTGGAAGTTTGGCCTCTTCTTTCTTCTCCTCCTCACCATCAGAAAGCTGATCCTGTTTCATTTCTGCATCTGAATGGGGTGCAACAGCCTCACCTTCATCACTGCTACCCTCGCTGTCAATGTCCACAATTTCATTGGAGAACTGCCGCCTCTCACGTTCAGTCAGGATCACTGATGGCCCTTCATCTTTCTTTGATTTGCTAGAGGACACATCATTACTGCCTCTGTTGTCTTTATCAACTTTCTCTGAAGTGGCTTTCTTCCTACTTTCACCGCGTTCTTTCCGATCTTTACCTTTAGATGCAGTTCTAGATGCTTCCTCGGGAGATTTGGTCTTGCCTGAATCTTTTCTTGAACTCTTCCTTCGTTTATCCACATCCACTTCAGAATATTTCTCTCTTGAACCTGTTCTGTCTAATTTCATTTTAGATACATCCTTAGCATTACCACTTGACTTGTGTTTATCACGACTTCTGTCCTCAGAACTGCTTTTCTCATAGGACCTACTTTTACTGTCGTCATTCCGATGACTTCTTTCTCTATGACTTTCATACTTCAAGTCCTTCTCCTTATCAGAAACTTTCCTCCCTGTATAACCCCTTGTATGTAGTGACTCCTGCTCCCTTCTCCTGTATGAACTTTCATCACGGCGATGATGGCGCTCTGTCTTAGTTTTCTGCTTGTATTTGTCATCAGTTGGTCTTTGTCGCTTAAGCTGCTGCAACTCTGAATGGAGATCCTCTATTTCAATCTCACCCTCTTTGTCTTTTTCAGCCGCTTTCTCAGTCTTTGGTGCAGATCTCGTTTCCTTTTCCTCTTCTTCACTTTCTTCTGATGTTTCACTATCACCTTCCTCATCACTTTCTTCTTCACTGCTTTCTTCCTCCTCACTTGAACTTTCCTTATTGGTCTTTGCAGTAACCTTTTGCCCAACATCCTTGCTTTCACTTGACTTAACGCTTGCTGCCTTCTGCTCTTTGATCCTGCTGCTGCTCTCCTTCTTTTCTTCCACCTCTCCATCATCATTGTCATCGTCATCATCATCATCATCATCATCATCACTACTGCTATCATCACTTTCAGACTCTGATTCACTGCTCACTTTCTTCTCATCGGCTACTTCCTTTGTTTCTTTTTGTACCCTCTTGGTGGCAGCCGCTGTTTCTGTGTCCTCATCACTCTCTTCCTCACTACTACTGTCTTCTTCACTTGACTCTTCATTTGACTTTGTTGTCACCATGGAACCTACAAACCAGTGAACAAAACCACAATATTAACCCTTTAAGTCCCAATAGTGACCAACAGCAATTTTCTCCTAACGACATCCATACATTATCATCAGATGAGGTTATGAGAATTAATTAAATGATCACCTAAGAGAAAATACTTCGATCTTTTATCAAATTCTCTCAACTCATTCTTTAAGGAAATGTATAGAGATCAGTTTGGAGAATTTGTATGTGGATATTGGGGCTTAAAGGGTTAAGATAACTCCATATGAATCAACATTCTCATGTTGCCAATAGGCCACTTGCACTAAGAGGCCACGTGATCAATGCTTTAAACAGTGAGTTGGAATCTTGCTGACAGAGCATATAAAAATTATCTTACACCCAAAATTTGAGAGGAAATGCATTTAAGGGAAATATTCTATGTCACTTTGATTTTTCAGCAGAGAAGTATGATTTGTATTGGCCGCCATGTTGAAGGGCATACTCTTGCCCTCCCACATGGCTGCCAAAACTCTTTTTTGTTTATATCTTGTTAAACGTTTGATAGTTATGTTCAAATGTGCTGTAAACATTATCACATCATCTTTTCAACATTTTCCTTGAAGTTTAAGAGCAAAATTTGTGTTCAGATAGATGCAATTTATAATTTTAAAAATCACATTTTGGTCACGTGACCAGCTACGAGCTTACTCATTTTAAGAAAATGGTGTGGGTTTGATAAACCAAATCACTACTATTTTGTTTAAGATATGACCTACTAATTGTTTTTCGAAAGCAAAATCATATAACTTTCATTTTCATAAAAACAATGTCACATGACCTCTTAGTGCAAATGGCCTAATATACACCTTGTTGATACCCAAGTTGCATAAGCATTATCTTCAATTCCTCTTGAAGTGACTGTTAAATCCAGGAGAAATTGAAAAATTATTATTAAGTAAAATTATGGGTAAGAGGGGAGGGGAGTAGTGGGTGCAAAACAAGGCAAGATGCTGCAAATGATGAATGTGGAAATGACTTTCACATGTCCAACCTAAGCATTTTAAAAACAAAACAAAAAAAAGTAGGTTTGACCAGGATTCAAACCTGACCATTTCATCTGAGTTTATAAAACCACTTTGAGGGCATACATGTATCATTTATTTTATTGCAAGTTCACACAATCACATAATATACCTGGTTGCAAGATTGCATAATTTTTATATAATTACCTTTATCCTTCCTTGCTTGTTCTGATGGTCTGGAAGCTTTTAAATCAGAATCAGGGTGTTTTGGAGAGGAATACTTTATCTTCTGATCACGTTTCACATCCTCAGGATCTGAGGGATCACTGATGTTGTCTTTTTCTCTTTGCCTGTCATCAGTATCAGCAGTTCTTGAAGAAGAATGCTTTCTTCTCTTCTCAGCCCTTTTGTTCTCTGAATCTGACTGCTCACTGAGAGAATCTCTTATGACACCAACCTCTTCAGTGTCATGGCTTTTTGATGAAGAATGTCTTCTCCGTTTTTCAACTTTTTTACTCTCAGAGTCCGAAAGATCACTAACAATCTCTCCTTCTTCTTCCTCTGTTGTTTTCCGGCCTTGTCTGATGCGAAGTCCTGCTGGTTCATCATCTTGAGACATCTGCCCTTTGGCCTTTATTGGAGTACCATTTGTAGATGATGCTGTGAATGAAAAAATCATTAAACTCACTCTGTTCAGCAACTTGAATTAATTTTAGTTTGGCACGGCAATTAAATTAGACAGGATCTGCCGAGCTACACAGCAATGGCACGGCTCGGTTTCAAATGTCGCGCTATTGCCATGTCAAACTCACTTCATAAATTATGAAAATGTATATGTTTAAGTGTTTTGATTCTCCTGCGCCTGACTGCGATGTTTTTCTTCTTTTGAGTTTGGAGTGACTGAATTACATTTGACGTTTGAAACCACTCCCGTGCTATTGCCGTGCAACTGCCAGGTCAAATTAATTTGAGTACAACACGGCAGTAGTGCAACGTTTGAAAAGGGCCTCAGTCTGACGATGACTACTGCACAGATTTGTCGAAACATAAGTCACTGTCTACAACAGTCCTACTGCGGACTACACCCACTCGGGACACCCACCTGCACAATCATGTTCTACTTATCACATTTTCCACACATTTCTAATTACTTACTTGGAGACAAGCTTTGCGGTTCAGGACTCATCTGATAAATAATTTCACTTCCTCCTTCCTGAGTTGGAGAACCATGTTTCGAAGACGTTCTCGATTCTCGCCTTCCACCTGAAGCCGATGGACTAGCAGTTCTCGAATTTCCTTGTGATGCTCCCCCTTCGCCTTCATCTTCCTTTTCTATCCGTCTACGTTTTTCTTGTAAAATTTCATCCACGGTTTTTATTTTAAGATCTTCCGTTCTATCGTGATCATCTGGAGATTCGTCTGGTTCAGTGCCTTCGATTTCGGAATCTGCGGGCCTCTTTCGGTTTAAGTTGTGCGGGCTTGAAGACATAGCATTGAAAAAATGTTCTACTAGCACAATATGGTTAAATATCTACCCAGAAAGTTCAACTCAAACGGTATTTAACGTAGAATTCACGATCCAAAATTCTAAAACCTTTTCAAGCCGCCATGATGTTCCACGATCAATCCCATGTGTCCTTTCGGGCACTATTGAGCGGTCGCTAAGAACTAAGGGCTATAGTTATGCAAAATGCCAGCAAGTCCATAGCGACAAACCGTTAACTGCTACCGTACCTTCAGTTGTAGACCTGGATCAATATAGCCTGCGTAGCAAGCGTTTCCGTTTGGTTTCGGAGCAAAGAAAGACCGAGGAACAGGATTCTCGGTTTTGGCCGCGCGAGAAATAAAACAAGAACCCTTTTACTTGCGCCTTTTTTCGCGCGGTTCCCTGACTCTCGTTCCTCCTTCTTTGTTCCCGGGGGCGGGGAGGGCAAACCGCACGGAAACGCTTGCTATGCAGGCTAGGATCAATACCATAATAACTTGTAGAAAATCATAAAACGGCAAACTGATCCTTATGGTAAGGCGATGAAGAAGTAAACAAAAGAATAAAACAAAAAAATATATATTTAAACAAATTTGCCCAATATTTCGGTTTGACAGTACCCTGGGTGCCAGAGACTTTTCTATCGCGGTTTCCGGTTTTTGTCAAGTCTTTATAGTGACCCGGCTTCGCTGCTCGTGGCTTCGGCCTACGGTCGAAGATGTGTCGGCCTTCGGCCGACACACCGAAAATTCCCGCCGCACGCGAGAAAAACCTCTGGTACCCAGGGTAGTTTGACAGCAATCCTTCTTCAGGGGCTAAAAGAAAAAGAAGATAAAACTGAAACTTCGTTTAATACAAATCAGCGTTTGACAATATGAAAAAAAAACAAAACAAAAAAAACCCTGAAAACAATAGCCTGTTGTTGGTGTAGGAGACTAGATGGTGTCGTACTAACGAACTTCGTCACATCTATTTTTTCCAAGATGAGATAATATGTTCCCTTTGTGTATTAAATGAGCCTCCCTAGCCTTTCCCACTGCGTCACTGTTGCTGGGTATGAGCTCAAGTGTAGCCTGCGAGCAAGCTCTCCTATTTGGGCGAGCGAAGCGAGTCTCGCGAGAACGGGCGAGCGAGCGGCGAAGCAGGCTAGCTCAAGAAGTGGGATTAGAAGAACGTCGTTGATTTAATGTCCAGCTTAATAGACTTGGAGAACACCGCCGATCCATTTCGAGCCACCAGTAACTCAGAGATCCCACTCCTGTCTCCCCTCACTTCAGTCAAGCTGGACATTAAAAAAAAAACAACGTTCTCCTAAGGTTTTATTCTTTTCTTGACTTCTTCTTCATCGCTTTGCCGTAAGGATCAGGTTGCCGTTTTATGATCTTCTACAATGCATGCAAAACCCATGACAAACTCTGTCCTTTCGAAGAATGTTTATATATTGAGAAAGGGAAGTGGTTTTATTCACTTTATTTGATAAGCTTGTGCAAAGGGTCGAAGACTTAAAACGATTTGGGAACAGCTGCATCGGGAAGAAGGGAAGTAGAAGCACTTCAAACTGAATACCTGAGGAAGGAGGATTGGCCGAAAATCACCATTTCATAATCAGTGACGCCTATTTCCCTGTCGTAAACGGTCTTTGTCATTTTCAACGGTCGATACCACAATTAGTAACCAAGCCTTTAGTCACGATAGATGTAATATATTCCAAGTTACAAAAAGGCAAAAAATACGTTTTCGAAGTGTGTTAGAAAGAACGACGTTGTAGCCCAAGTTGAATTTTCGTTGAAATTTACGAAAAGGGCCAGGGTCACCTGTTATTGATGTAACAGTTAAGAAACCTTTGTTAGTATATTTACTAAAATTTTTCGGAACTTTGGCGGGTCGGTAGGATATGAAGAGTCCTAGTTCGAGGCCTAGTTTGACCCAAGGTTGTGATTTTCTTTCTTTAATAGTAGAAACACTCTCAATAACACGTCAAAAAATGGCAGCGACCGTTTACGAAAGGGACAATTGCAACGGCGACGGCACACGAGAAAGGCAGAACGCAGGCGCAACAGGCTTACAACTTGAAAGTCAGTGCCTAATTTCACGTTTTGTCGAGAACGGGAACAGAAGACAACAACTTTCTTTTTCTTTTCATGAACTAAAGTCCTTAAGAATCAACGAGATAGGATAAGCATTATTTAAGTGACGTTTTTGTAGCCGTCGCCGTCGTCGGATCTTAAGCTTCCTATCAACAGTATGGCGAGAGACATTAGACCGGTCCTCCCTGTAAATAGACTAAGTTCTTTAATTATAATACAAAAAACATTTATTCAAGCAAAGCGCTCATCAAAGTGACCTTTATTCTTTGTCTTCTCTTTTAAAAAGATGTCTATAACATACTGCACTTTATCAGTCATAACTTAAATATTTAATATAGTGTTTAATAAATACATTTCACTTAAGGACGAGCTACAGAAATTGAGGACAGCCGTTGTTTACCAAGGCCGCGATCCGAACCACTGAAAATTTGGCTAATCTTACATTAAAAATACTGTCGAGAAGGTGTAAACATCAGACTATAGAAACCTTCAGATATCCATGCAGTTGTAAACACACCTTAAAGTAACTTGGTCACAGATCTCTAGTCTAAAGAGATGGTCGAACACGACAGACGGGTTTATCGACTACTAGATTAAGGGGGTTGCGCTCTTCTCGCGTTCTGCGCTTACCAATTATCGAAAAGACAAAGAAAACAACGTTTACGTACAGGCCAATTTTCACGTGAAATGATTACCTTAAGCCATAGTGCAAAATAGACTTTAAACAGTAAACACTAGGCTCAGTTGCTGAGTGGAATATTTAAAGTCGTTGAGGTGTGACATAAGCGCACTGTTTTCATTGTGTAGTTCATAAAATGGCCTGACTCAGATGGCTTTGAGTTTCTTGACAAAACATCGTCTAAACGTGGTTAAAACAACATTAAAACGGCCGTAAATCGAATTCGTTGTACGGAGTATCTACACTTTTAAATTACTTCTTTTGGCCGTGAAAAGTTTCGTTGTTTCATGTTTTATCTTGCTTTGAATTATTTTAATTACATTTATCACGATATTTAAGTCCCATACCTGAGCTGAAAGACTTCAATACTACACACAAAACAGTTTCTTAGTAGCTTTCCGAGTTAAGTTTTTCTATGCGGAGTCTTATAAAAAATATCTTTAAAGTTTCATTTAAAGCTGTACAAGTTCTTTTAAAACACTTTAGATGTGACACCTGTGTTAATTATCATTTATTGTTTATATAACAGTTCCAATTACGGTCAAACCTCACTTCTCATTACTTCTCAAATATAGTCAGTTCACTTGGTCCAGAGCATAACGAGCTTCATACATATCTTACCTCAAAAAGAACTACCGTAAAATTCCGAAAATAAGCCCCTACAAACATAAGCTCCCCAAACCGGTAACGCAAAAATCCCTCCGTTAAATCGCCCCTCCAAATATAAGCCCCCCGGTTGTTGTACTCGAAAAATTGCCCTCAAATACAAAGTAAAACGGTAAATTTTCTTCCAACTATAAGGCTAGCCCAATCGATTTTGAAACGCAAATTTCCCTCCGTAGATAAGCCCCTCCGAGTATAAGCCCGTAAAAATATAAGCCCCTCAAAAAGGGCTTTTGAAAAATAAAAGCCCTGGGGCTTATTTTCGGAATTTTACGGTACTCTAAAAGCACCTCCCGCACTTGGTTTCCCCTTGATGTCCGTAATAAGGAGGTTTGACCGTGGTGGAACACACACAACAATCTGCACTACTCGAAGAACGCAATTACATTGCACGTGGTACAGTATCTTAACGCATGCGTATAAAGCTTAAATGACAGCGTGTTCAGTTTGAAGCTGAGTGTTGCTAAGTTACCAGTTACAATTCAGTGTGCGCCGGATCGGTTGCCATGGCATCCAGTTTAGATGAAGGCATAGTTCGTTTCATGATTTCTTTATCCTCATCCCACTCCTTCTCGTAATAAATTCCTGCAGCACAAAAAATACAAATTTACAAGTTGTATACAGGACTCGAGCAACGTTACTTATTATTATTTTCAACAACAGCTCAGAGGTACATTAACCAAGGCCGCCAACTTGAAAGCAATTGAAAACCAAGGGAGGAGGGGCGGGGTAAAAAAGAAAACCTCCACCCCCCTCCTCTATTTTGGCACGTCAACCTCTCCCTTGGAATCATTGTTAAACTCTTCGCAACTCTCTCAGTTTCAACTTACTAACTGCAAAATACGTCAAATACGCCTGCTGTGAAGGCTAGAGCACCTTTAACAAACAGGAGAATGCCCGTCTACGGGATTTGTCCGCAAAGTTCTTAAGTAAACCTGGGGGCAGCGTGGAAGATTTATATAGCAATCGCAAATGGGTCTGTGTAGTAAGGTTTATACAGGCGATATTTCGCGCTATTTTTGCTGCGATGTCATGAAGATTTTCCGGCGACTAAGTGCACGACATCCTAGTCTGTCTACAGCAGGGGTAAATTCAGAAAATTCAGAAAGGGGTGATCTGGACACTTGTCAGCTAAAAAGGTACCTTTTATTTTACTGAGGAATCTTTCAAAATAGAAAATATCACAGCACAGCCCCATGGGCAGTGCTTATTCGCCATGGTACACAATTCCTTTCCGTCGCGCAATGTTCCTTTAACGAACGACTGCATTCTAGCCAGCCTGTAGCCGAAGTAAGACACACTTCTTTTTTTCTATCACACACGCTTCCCCGAATAAGTGCCCGCCCCTGTGCCATAATATCAAACAAGCGCACATCTCGAATCAGCACCCTCCTCCCCTACTATCTCCCTAAATTTTTGAATAATAGGGATACAAGACGAATGCGACGTTCTGTATACCATTGACGAGATTGATCTCAAGAATGATGAGATACTCTATAATTTATATACATGCCATACCGATACATCTGTGTGTAAAACCAACCAGTGTTGTCGATAAGCACGCCCGTTTTCAGTCGAAATATGAAAAACGGCCGGGCGCTAATTCAAAGAAATGTGGTTCACTGACCTGATTTGTCATCATCTTTCTTCTTCAAGTACAGCTTCAAGACATTATCAAGTTGTTCCTTTAGTTCGTCTTCTGTTACAAACTCAGGATTATTTGGGTGAAGCATGTTAAAAAGTTCCCGAGCAACCTTAGCCGAGCCACCAAAAGCCTGCGGATAAACGGTCATATAATACTGTATTTCAGAAATTGGTTTTAACGTTCACTGTACTCTTTGGGTGAATTTATTGGCAACATGTTTTCGGAACAAAATTGGATCAAAAACCCTACCCAAGGGGTGGCAAACACCTATGTAACTTATTTAAAAAATACCCTGCCTGCCACCGAGTCTCGACTCGTTCGTAATAGAGAGCTTTAGATTCTAAGACGAGTAGGACAACGAGCACGAGATTTTCTCAATACTAAGTGGTGCACGCGCGTGAACCAGCGTCATTTTGGCGGGAAAACGTGGTAGCCGTCGTCACTCGAGTTTTAGGGAGAATGTAGTAGTGGCGGGAACAAGTTATCAAATGTTAGAAGTTTTACCATTTTGCGATCGGGAGAGGGTGTAACCTCCTTCACTAAAGGTAACAGTGCTAACTTTTCTAGTGAAAAATGGTAAAATAAAGGTTTCCGGGGAGTCTATATTTTGAGAATACGCGAAAAAAGTTTGAGTCAAATCTCGTACTCGTAGTCGTTCTCGTCCTTGAATCTAAAGGTCTCTATTAAGATAGCAACGACGATGGATTAGCAAAAAAACAACTTTGCACTGCACATCACGTTTTTTGGAGCATTTCTTTGCCAAAGCTGCACGAGTACTACGTGAAAGTGCCTAATTTTACGTTTTGTGGAGGACCCCTTGAACACAAGACAACCACTTTCAACCACCAGGCACGAAAGATTGCATGAATTAATGGGGCGCGCGTACTGTCCCTAGATGGAAGATGTCCAGTCTATTTGGTCGATATAGAGACAACTCGCCCCCCTCCCTACTTGACAATTAATTCCAGACTATCGGCGCACGATCTTTAGACAACTAGCCTAGATTAGCCCGCGTAGCCGGCGCCAGGTATTTTTTTTTGCAGGCTGCGCGGGGGGAACGCGCCTGGCCTGCCTCGATTAGCCCTAACACTTATATCTGGCCACTGCAGGCATGAAATTTCTCTTACTTCGTAATGCTTAATCAAGTTTTCCAGAGTAAGCTTTCCACTTCCATCCTTCATCGCTCTCTTAAAGACTGACCTGAAAAGGTTTTGTTAAGAAAAAAAAGAACTTCATAAACATCACAGCCCATTAGCTCAAAGAGTAGTAAGCACCAAGCAAGGAATTTTAGTAAATGTTAGTATTTTACAAAGCGGCTCAATAGAATTATTGTTAATATGTTCTTGATTTTTCTAACATTCAATTCTGTATGTAACAGCGAACATTAGGGAGTTTGAGCTTCACGTATACGGCAAACGGCGAACGTCAGATTCAAGTTGAGAATTTCTCAAAATAGAAAATGAGCAGTTCCAAAACAAAACAGCTCCAAACAAAACTTATGGATAAAAAACTGTGTAAACCTAATAATTAAGGTGTAGAAATAATAAACAGTAAACGACAATTATAGGGGAAACTTGTTCACGTGGTACAAATTCGAGTTTGCCGTTTGACGTAATCGTGATGCTTAACCTCTCTATTGTCAGATGATGATGCGGCTAGAAGTATTGCAAGTCTCCCCAGGATGGGTGGCTAGTCCATCACAAGGATATCCCTAATAGTATGTCCCCACTACCCATGCATTTGTACAGCAAGCTGGAAGAGGAAAGTGTGGAGCTGCAGCAACGGGATCAATTTAGGTTTCAGGGAAACTTCCCACCTACCCCTCCCCTAAGCTAACATTAACACTTGATTCTCCCTTAGGGCAAAATGACGGCTCAAGGGAGGGGTAGGTGGGCAGTTTCTCAGAAACCTAAATTGACCGAGCAACGTTTCTTATCTAAGGAAACAAGTTACTTGATGGCTATAAAGCCTTGAACCCGTATCTACAGACACGAAGTTGGAAAGAAGAATGGAAGAAGAATGAATATTGAACCATAAATGGTATCTCTTACCTTACAGAATCAATTTCAAACAATGCAAACTCATATTCCTCAGTGTTAGCTGGATCACCATCAACCTCATTTGCTATTTGTTTGAGCTGTTCAAACGTCATTCCTTGAATGTCTTCTTTAGATGCATAACCTTTGTTGTCCACGTCTATTATTTTAAGCACCTTTAAAATATCAATGAGTAAAAACTGTCAAATATAAACATTTCCAAGACTTTTTCACGGATCAAGACTTTGTGTGAACTCTGTAACAACTTACATTTTCTGCCATGATTCTCCTTGCATCTTCATGTTCTTCCATAACTTCAGTCTACAAAAGATGACATAAACTCTGAACACCGAACACCAAAATAAAATGTCATTTAGGCCATGTCCACACCTATCCAGAAATTTTTGAAACCAGAGATTTTCTCCAACCGTTTTCAAAAATATACGTGTCCACACCTAGGATATTCGAATCGTCTTCGCCCGTCCATATGGAAATGCTAAACAATGGAAATAAGATAGTACCCCTCACAGAGCATGGGTAATATTATAGTAGTAAAAATTAATGATGTATGATGTCATTGTTTTCGAAAACTTCTGCTTTTGTCCATCTACACAAAACGAGAAGCCTGCGTTTTCAAAAATCTTTGCTTTAGAGAACGGTTTTGAAAAGATATGTCTTCGGTGACTGTTTTTACCAAACAGGTTAGCCAAACTGGAGAAAAAAATTTCCACCGTCAAACAAAAATGGTTACGTGTGGAAAGGGCCTTTTAAACTTCAACAATAATCTCAATAACTCATTGTGTACTTTGATAAAGAACACTAAGCGAATATCCATTGACATTTATGGAAAGAACATCTTAAAATTAGGAAAATTATGTGAAAAGCAAGTGAGGATATTGTCCCACAAAGTTGCAAGATTTTGCAGACGTTTGTATAATGGGGGAAACAAACTTGCCCCCCACAATACAAACAAAAGTCATAAGTAAAATTCAGCAACTTAACAAAGCTATATCTTTACTAGTTTCCACCAAATTACTGTCAGACATGTTTGACAACTTTACTGATTTTAACCCCTTAAGCCGAATATCCAGGCAAATACAGATTCTCCAGACTGACTCCCATACATTTCCTTACTGCACTTTTCACAAACATGCGAACTCTAAAGTTCAAAAGGCGCTTTCACAATTGCGTTTTTGGCTGCCGGCAATCATAATTACGATCACAAGAAACGAACCTTGAAACACAGAAACACACAAAACAGATCGAAATCAACCAATCACAAATTACAAACCATGACCTTTTGAACCCGTTAAAGTAAAGTTTTGTTTCCTAAGAGGTCCGTTAAGATGATTGACGGCAGCAAAAAATGCAATCGTCAGTTGGCTTTTGAACTTCAGAATTTGCATGTTTGTGAAAAGCGAAGTAATGAATTGGTTAAGAGAATATGTTTGTATATCAAAGCTTTTCCCATCAAGTGATTTTTTTATTAATCCTCACAACATTTTCCCTTGATTATGTATTGATTTTGTTGGGAGAAAATTGACTTTGGTCACTCTTGGGACTTATAAGGGTTAAGGCATTCATTGCAGTTGTGTTGACGGACTTTTGCTAGGTGGTCCCAGTCAAAAAAACATGGAAGAGTATATCTAATTAGAGTCACTGCACATACATTTGTACAGTTCTAGTATCATTATTTGTTATCATCTTACCTCAGTAAGCATCTTAAAAATGAGATCAACATCCATACGTTTATCATCAGCATATTCCATCAAAGAGAGATACTCCTCTCTAAAGCAAAAGATCAGTAAAATAAATTTATCATGTCATTAATCCTTACAGGTTTCACAAAAAAACTTGGCATGCAAATCAACTTTACTCAGTCACGGTAATATTAATATGCTTCACTACACTGTACTATTAGCCGACGGGCAAGCTCTCCAGCTTGCAACTATGTCTCTGGAATTTGAATTCTGCCTCCATTTCCCCTGTGGCTCCCTGTCGACTAAGCTGTTAGATTTCTGCCAATCAGCGCAAAGCAGAAATGAGGGCGAATGAAAACAAACATTGAAAAAAACATGTAAGCATACACCAAGGGTAATGACATCATTACTAATGTAGTCTCCTCCAATCAGCATTTTGCATCGACTTTTTTTATGCAGATTTTCAAATTTCAGAGACATAGTTGCAAGCTCTCCTTCCTCTTCCTGCCCTGAGGCTAGCTTAGGCAAACCAAAATCCTGTCAGCTACTACTGTCAAATATCCGTAAATCAAAGGGACTCAATTTTTGCACAAAAACTATCATCACTATCAATTTACTGATACATTTATCATTGGTTTCTTTAATGAGCAACTATTCTCTTAGGAAGGAGAGCTGGTTGACAAAACAAACAAAAGCTACATGGAAGAGATGAGTTGAGGCGCCATACTTCAATTCAAATGGATCAGTATTGCCCATTGTCTGTGGACCATGCCCAGGATATGTCCAGACCATGTTGACATCTGACAAAGGAGTATAATCCAGCTTGGCACCTTCACATCCTGCTGGATCAAACTCTGTCAGCCGTGAGAACAGAACAGACACTGCCATGTTCTTAGAGCCATAAGATCGCACTTGATGCCAGTAACCTGTAAACAGACACAACAACAATATTTTCTACGATTATGGGATTCAATATTTTTGTACTTGGCCTAATTTTCATTTTCCTTTGCTTTAATGTCCTGTACATTGTAAATGTACTGTGTATGATAACATTGTAAGGTAGCACCAGGAAAAAACCAAAATTTAACCACAACTGATCCCAGCGTGTGTATCAGGATGTTTTAAAAGAACATGATTTTTGCAGCACATCCAGATATAAGGAGGAGAGAGGGTGTCATATAAGATGTAGGGGGATTGAAAGAACTTGGCATGTACCTTAAAATACCCAGAACAGTGACAAGGAGCTACTAACATACAATATATGCAAAGTTGAGAAGGTACAATGTAGGAGTTCCCATCTCTATAACAATCTGGCTTGACACCAACAGTAGTTGTTGTACTGTTCCAGTAGAGGTTGGTCCAGTGTGAATTTTTAATTAATAAACATTATGCAGAAAGTATTGAAGTGTAGCTGGGTTTGTATTATGCTTAATAGTACTGGCAAAAGATAGAGGGTCAGACAGTATGAAGACAAACACTTCCACGACATGGCTTGAAAGTCTCTTCACCCCCTCTCTCATTCATCTGTGTAGCAAGAGTTTATATGCAAGTTTTACAATAAAGTGGGGATGAGAGCAAAAAGGGCGAATGAAGGTGGCGGGGGGAGGAGAGAAGGAAACACTTGCCAACAAGTCCCACAATTCTAAAAGCTGTGTTTGCCCACAAACGTAGCTCGTAGCTTTTGGTTGGTGCGGTGCTTGTAAAGTGTTGATTAATAATGAGTGACCAAGACTTAAACCAAACCAGGTATGGTTTTTTATGTGCGTCACAGATGAAAAATGCTTTGGACTGTCCATGCAAAGGTTTATCAGATCTGATCTGCAGGCCTCGCTAGCATTGTCATTATTTCAACCCTTTAAATTAAAATGATATATTGGAGATCGAGCAGTGGAGACCAGTGAAGCCTACTGTATTTGGAATGACAACGTGCAGATCTGACTGAAAAATTGGACTGTTTGTTAGAGATACATTTTCACACAAAACTATAAAAAAAACAAATGAACAAATACTACTACTTACTGTAAGGCAAATAAAGGCAGTCTCCAGGAGTCATGTTAGCATGTTGCCACCTTACATCTTTAAATTTTGGATACTTGATTAGATTCACACTTTCTACATCCAGTGTTGCAAACCCTCCATATCCTCTGTCTCCATCTGCAACAGGTATCTGTAAATTGAAATATATAAAATGAATCATATTTTGAACTGCAGATAAAGATATAAAAGTGAACATAATCTTCCCAGTAGAATGAACAACCTAAGCAGGTGAAAAAGAACTTGAAAAAATTCAGGCTTGACCAGAAATCAAACCCTGGCCTTAATTGTGATGACCGGATGCAAAACTCTATCCATTGAGCTAATCAAGCAATCTGGAGAGCAGCTGGCCATTGTGAGTTTGTTATATGAATTGAAATATATGAAAAGAGCGTTGTGTTTGGTTTGTTATCATCACACACATCAATTGAATTGCACCTGTTCCAGCTGTAACACACCTCACCTTAGGAGTTTTGAAAAGGAAATACACCCCATTTGTAGGTTTTACTTGGAAGTAGCTGGAATGAATTCATTCTGTTATTCATTCTGAGAGCCGAAACGTAAATGGTTTCTTACATTATGATACACCTCGGACTGTTGTTTCTTTCTTTACCCTACCCTCCTGGATTCATGTGCCGCTGGTGAGATGCAACCCACTTAAAAATACCGAATACTTTTTCTCTTGCTCCTTTGATAAAAAAATATTAGCTTGTTCACGCATCCAAAAAGAAATAGATTTTCCCATTAAAAACTCGTTTCCACGGTAATAGGACGAGATCAAGGTATAAGCTTACTAAGCACAAAAGATGAGACTTTCAAGTCCAAACAAGTAATTGAAGCTAATTAGCAAATATTTACGTTAAATTTTAAGTCTCCCTTGTTCATAGTTTATGCCATATAGATTTAAAAAAGTTCACAAACACCTACTTACGTTCTCTTCGTTATCTGGATGAATCAAAATCCAATTTTTTGTACCGTTTAACAAGCAGTTAAAAGCATTGTCAGCATCTTTGTGTAGCATACTCCGTGTACCACCAGAGCTAAGCCACAAATTCGCTTCCAAAATCCTCTCACTAAAACTTCCGCACATTAAAAGGGGCAATACCATGACTTCTGTCGACAGCGGATCAGGAAGTTGGGAAACCGTATAAGAATCTTTCTCTTGATAAGTTTCGAGAAAACTTCGAATCGTGTCTCTCCCGAGCCCTCTTTCGCCGACTGGAACTTCATCTTTTTCTCGCTTAGATTCTAGCTTCACTTCCAGCTCTCCATAATTTTCTTTCAGGTATTCATCCGTCCATAAATGAAAAGCTGGGAAATGTTTTCCTGCCCCTCGAAAAATCACTGGTTTTCGAATGCTTGCATATTGATCCCAAAATTGCTTCGGCGATGGCAAGTCTTCCGCGTCGATTATATCAACATGGCCATCGGAGTCTCTGTGCCTGCCTAGCTCCTCTCCGTGTCCTCGAGGCAGCTCATTGTGGCTTTCAGAAGAACTCAGACACTGAATTAGCTCAAAGATAAACAACAAGAACAGGTTATAGAACTTCATAACCTCCCGCCTCTCTGATGTTGTTGTGATCTCCTCGGTTGATGAATCACTGCGGTTGCGAACGAGAGAGATCTGGGGATACTCATAGAAATGAGACAGAGTTGGAAAATTAGGAAAGGAGTTAAATGGACTGGATTCCAGGTTTAACAGGGTTGGAGTCTCCTCAATTAATTTCTTCCCCCGGGCCCTTAATGAATGGTGCCGTCGAGAAGGCGACGATTTCATATGGCTAACTGCTGCACCTTTTGTGATTAATCTTATCAAATTTTATCTTAATTAGTCAGTTGATCAATTACTTTTTTCATATTCTGTACTAATACTATTGATATTTATTTTTTAAATTTACTATTTAATATTTGTAATATTTTTACTCACTTTTGCTATTTATCCTCGGAGATATTATCAACTTATTGCTATCTTTTAATGCGAGAACAAAAAAAAAATAGCTTATAACTTAGGAGCTACAGGAGCAACAGAAGAAATCACTCTTTTTTATCCCCGAATGATGTTTCGTACACATTCTAGACCATACTACGTAAAGTCCATTACCAAAACTATATATACCTGATTGAAGAAACGTTGTCGCTTGAAAAGTATAAACCATGAACGATGGGACCTAATGGATTTATGGGTAGAACTTTGCTAGCATTGCAAATGTAAAGTTCTTCTAAAAAATGTTTACATCTGCGAAGCTTTTCGCGACGATGCATTCCAAAAACGTAAAACGGTTCTAGTATTTACGGCTCACAACTTCACCAGTGCTGGACACATAAGATATTTCTACAGTTAAAGAGCGTAGCTGTATCGCTAACACACACTTGAAAATAATAAGATAGGACCTAAAAACGTTCTTGGAAGACAAAAAAAAGCACTCTGACTCAAGGGATTTGCATCCGCACGAGCATCTCGTGGCAAAGTCAGAGAACTTTTGTCGAAAAAACTTTGAATTTGCTTTGCTATTGAACGTATACCCATAAATCCTTGAAACCTCATTGTTCATGGTTTATACTTTTTAGCGACAACGTTTTTTCAATCAGGTGTATGTAGTTAGAGGTACATGACAAAGATGACAGGCGAAATTAATTTCGACATATGTACATTCATATCCTGGCATGTAGTTTAGATCTTGCGATAATAAATGAGTTCATTCAACCGAGGTTAAATGAATAGCAGAGAAAATTGGAATATTCATTTTTTTACCTCTTCGACTTAGCTTTGGCTCAGGATGGAAAAATAATAGGTTCTATGCATTCTTATTTTAGGTTAAAATGCACTGAAAACTTTTTGGAACTGTGACGGTTTAGTTTATTAGATCAGAAACAGAACAGATTGAAAGAGATTGACTGTCAAAATTGACCTCAAAGATAGCTCTTTTCCGAAGTACTCGCACAAGAGGTTGGGGGTCTGAAGACATGCAGTGCATTAGATCTGTCAGTTAATAGTCTGTTAATACAGTCTCTGAAGGTTTTTGTCTGAGCTCAAAGGAAAGTTATCAGGAAGCTGACGTTTTCTTTCGTCCTTTGACAAGATGCTCCAGTTTCACGGAAGACCGGAACATTTAAACTCGCCATCACATGGAAGTTCGCTATTGCGTCGAAGGGGAACATTTGCATTGATATTTCACGACTCGGAACAAGAACCCACAACACAACCAGCATGTCGGTATTTTAGGTCCAAAAAGCTGTTGGCCAAAGAAGAAAAGATTCAAATAAATGTCAGCGGGAAAAGGTATCAAATGACTTCTCGACTGCTAAAGAATTTCCCGAACAGTTTACTGGGCAATCCTACAAAGCGTCAACTTTATACGGAAAACGGTGAAATGTTCTTCGATAGGAATCGAATAGCATTTGAGAGCGTTTTCAGTTTCTACACAACTGGAGGAAAGCTTGTACTGCCTAACGATGGCTTATCCGAGCAACTGGTAGCTGATGAATTGTATTTTTTCGGAGTATATGACTATTTGAGCCAGCACGACAAAAGATACAGTTTGCCGCTTCCAAGAAGATTGCAGACAAAGAAACTCTTTAAACCAAAAGGTGTTTATCGAAAGAAAATTTGGGAAGTGTGTGAAGTACCCGCATCAAGTACTTTTGGGCGAATCCTCAATCTATTTTCGCTGTTTGTAATAACGCTTGCAGTTGTTTTAGCATTCGTCAGTTCTTTACCAAACATACGAAGCTCTCGGGATTTTGCAGAGATCACTACATTGAGAAACACAACAAGTCATAGGACTTCTAATCAGAACCATACGACGACTACAACATTCAGCAGCTTACATGCCATGGAATTTATCTTCAAAGCTGAACTATGTTGTATTGCTTGGTTTACGTTAGAGCTTTTAGTACGCTTTATCGTTGCTCCAGAAAAGCGCAAATTCTTTCTCAGAGTTCTAAACATCATAGACATTGTAGCAGTTCTTCCGTTCTACATTTCATTGATCGCTTCAATCAAAAACATGGTCCCTATTTACATCATCAAAGTCTTCCGTCTTTCAAGGATTTTTCAAGTGCTTAAAATCTCACGCCTTAATTCAAAAATGAAAGTTGTAGGCAAAACTGCTAAAGCCTGCGTGTACGATGTCTGGACTATTGTATTTCTAACTTGCATTGGCACGGTCCTCTTCGGAAGTACAGTGTATTACTGTGAGCAGTGGGACGACGAAACTGTGTTTCTTAGCATACCTCACGCATGCTGGTGGGCCGTGGTGACGATCAGCACGCTAGGCTATGGTGATATGGTGCCTAAAACTTTAGGTAAGTCAAAGAACGAGCTCAACCGTACCCTGATCCCCACGGATAAAACACGAGGAAAGTTTGTTTGTTCATGCTCAGTACTGGCTAAGTAGCCTTGGAATCCCGGGTAGGAGGGAGTGCCGAGGGCTTGGGGGGGGGGGGGGGGAGGAAGACTCTGGAGGTAAAGTGAAGAGGATGATCGAAATATTTTTGAGGTTTGAAATTCTCCATTCTCTCCCATTTTGGGGGTGTTCCAAAACAAATTAGTGTGGTACCCGGCGAAGCCCTAGGGATATTTTGGGGTTTTGATTCTTGCCCCTTTTCGATTATCCCCTTCCCGTTAACTCCGGAGTACACTCCCCGGCCTTTGAATCGTCCCTGCGTCTTTCAAATAATTAAAATTACTTTCAATTAATCAATTAATCAATTTTCTTTTTCCACAGCTGGTAAGATCGTGGCAGGAATATGCTCTGTTTCTGGTGTGGTGCTCATCATGCCGTTACTGCCGATCATTTATAACAAGTATGACAGGTTTCAAAAACTGGAAGACAGCAAAGTAACAACAAAATACCGGAACAGTGTCAAGCCGAGGAGAAGAAACTCTCTCAGTTCTCACGGTCAACCCAAGAACAACGTTATATCCTATGTTTGACTGATGTTGATCGGCATTGTAACGTTACTAATTCACGAAAAATAATAATAATAAAATAAATGAAATGGTAATAATGATAACTAAAATCTATCCCTAGAATGATTTCCATGCGAGAAATATATTACCAGCATGACCCTCGGGCTTTTCTCGCAGAAAATGAAACTAAGGGCACCTTTCCCAATTTCCGAGGGAGAACGCCTTGGAGAAGAGACCCGAACAGAATCGAGCTACGACGAAACCGGACGAACGATCTCAGAACAAACTGAGCGAACGCCGAGGGACTGGTGACATTTGATACGAAACAGGTGTCTTAATTTTCCCTGTGTGAGGCATACAACAAATGACCACAAAGAGGTTGGTCTTCCTGTGCTCCAAGACAGCGCCTTACCGCCAGGAGCCCATAACCTTATTTACTTAGTGCGGCCAGATGATTAAACAATTTTAAATGAGAGCATTAAAGTGAGGTAAAAAACACTTTATTCGTGTTTTCCCTGGCTCAACACTCTGTTGATTATGCATCGTTTTCTCCCTTTTAAAACAATATGCTACAATGCTACAGTGAGTATGAAAGGAATTAAATATATTTAGACAAAATCACTTTCTAAGCTTGTCTTATAATCAAGCCTGATTCCAAGACTTCGCTTGTCTCCCAAAGCATAACGATTCTTTTTAATTACAGAGCGCTATAATTATATTACGAAACTTTTCAATCCCAATAAGATCTGCAAAATAAATAATTCTAAATAATTTAAATATCTATCTCCTATAAAAATCATCTTGTGAATGACCGTTATTAAGTTTCACTGCTGAAAAATAAATAACCCACTAAAACAACCTTACACGAAATCACCTCGTAAAATAAACAATCCTTTGCAAATAGTAGTCTAGTAAAAAAGATAAATAACGGACTAAATATGTGTTGAGTTTTCATTTCTAAAACTTCTGGAAAAAATACAAAACAATACAATAATTTCTGTACACATGAAAGGCGAATCTTTCTTTAAACTTGGGTCAAATTTTAGTAACCAGTTATCCTTTGTGGATTGCGTTCCGAAAATATTCGAAAATTGTGCAAATTTATTTCTCATTACCACTTTTGCTAACCAGAAATTCTAAATCTTTTGACGGTGGATATTCGCTTAAGAAATATAACTGCTAAAAATTGCGCAAACTAGTGTACTAGATTTAACAAATTCTTTCTAACAAAAAATGCGTACATGATGAGGTCGACGATGTTCCCCTGATCTTTTGAAGCGTAAGAAGAAACAATTAGGCGATATCGTAGTGAAAAATGGCGGGGAGATACATTTCCCGGCTATCGTCAGCGCTCGTAATGTGGTTTCTAAATTTTCTTCGCCCCCTACGTGCCTGTCTCTATCTCCGTGATTTAAAAATGAACGCTTGAGAATAGCGAAACTGGAAAATTTAAACTGGTAATGCTAAGCTTTTGTAATTACAATTTTCTTTTCTTGCTTTGTACTTGAATTAAGATTCGTTGTACTTCTGCATCCACAACCTGAATACTTTTTTTGTTTTGTATATTTGCCACTCTTTAAGCAAGCGACGGTTTACTAGCGTCAGCTGATACCACGCCATGAACACCTGTCAAATTAGAAAAAAAAAAAGAAAAGGCTTAGAAACCGAGTCAAACTTAGAAGGATTTGTATGGAGTCAGAGCAAAACGGGACAATTTTCTCCACAATGCTAGTTTTTGGCAAGTAGGCCTTTCAGATGTTGTTCTTTCAAAATATGCCTATAAATTCCATAATTTCAAAATTTACATTTTTAAGACCTCATCACTTTAGAACTATGTTACTTGTGTAGTCAGCCAGATGGACGCTTATGAAATCGTAAAACATATATACTGGTATACAAGACACTACAAAGATGACAGCATGCGTTGTGGCGGGAAAAAGAAACAATGGAAAAGCGCGGCAAAACTAATGGGACGACAAAGCAATGGAGAAAGGAGGTTCACGAAAAGACTGATGGGCAATAACGCAACCAAAATTTGCTAGTTATGGATGGAAAAATGCTCATGACGATTGTATCTTACAACTTTCGCAGAGAATCGCCGACGAGATTCACCGTAATTATGCCTCGACCTTTTTGGCAAGAAGCGGGGAGGGACCCTTAGAGAACATTTTACCTCCGACAGCTGCTTTTTCTCTTCGTGTTTCATCATCATTTGAGAAACTCGTTTTCTTATCAACTGATGACGCCATTTTGTCCAGAATTTTTCGTAGACACGTCGATCAACCTACCGAGAAATGAAATGAAAGTAAAAGCTCAGGATATAAAAGTATATCGCAATGTATACTGAGTAAAAGCGTTTTTCAATAAAAGAAAAGCGATTTGAAGTTATCACGTCACCAAGTCTCTAAGGATGAAGAAACATGTTGCCTAGAAACGGACCCATCGACAATTAAGGGTGTAGTCAATGAGCGCAAAGCAAGTTTGAACTCAAAGGTTCGCATTTTCGTTATCAGAAGACATAAACATCAGGAAATAAAAGACTCACCAATTCAGTGGCGATAGTGTTTAGAGCGATTCTTTTCTTCCACATAGTGAAGTGTTTCACTACAATCCTCTTGTCCTTTTGTACGCTGTATAACTCAAGTTTGGTGTCGTGAAGCCAAGCTCGGAAGCACAATTTGCTAAAAAAAGATAATAATGTCAAAAGTCAATATCAGCAAAAAAAGAAAAGTACGAAGGAAGTACTAATTAAGCACACTAATTTTACGCCTGCTACGGAGACGGGATCGCCACTTGACGTGGTCATCTAAGCCCCCACGCAGTACCTTCTTTTCTTAGATATTTTACGACCCTGAGTATTGATCCGGCCCCGGGGATCGAGCCCGCGACCTCTGCCCGCTTTGCAGTCAAGCGCTCTATCGACTGAGCTAGTCCTGCCGTGGAACAAGAGGAGAAGTCGATGTTCCGCTTGTGCCAGTTCAGGTCTCTCTACATTTCTATCAAGCACGTTATAAAACAGTTTAGATGACAGTGAGACATTATGTTTTTTTTTTTACCTCAGAGCTTTCTTGTAGTGATCATCAGCAATTTCGTCGTGTTGCTGTTAAGAGACGAAACACAAGCAGGGTTTATTTAGATGGTCTTATGCTATAACCAGGGCAACAAATCTTGAATTGAGGGTCTCAATGGGATGGTGGCATTTACGGGTAAACGGTTATACTTTGGTTTTACGGTTCAATTCACGGTTAATTTCTTAACTTTTCTTAACTTCAATTTCAAGGAGTAAACTCAATTGTTTTGAAAAAGTTCAAAAGTTTTTGATGCCTTTAAGAACTTTTCCGGGATGGAAAAAATGCTGAAATTTCGCCCATCAGCCATTCACATTTTTGTCGCGCATTTCCCTCTATAATTAAACAAGTCACGTGAAGCAAGGCTTAAGCGCGTATATTGTATGACACTCTCTGCATAACAAATTGTGGCTAAAAAATTTCACGGTAATATTTCCATTTTTACGATCAACGAATAAAATTACTGGCTTATGGGATCTCAATATTTAACCCCATTACGACCCTCTTAATTCTTAACGAGCATTTTTGGCGGGAAACCGCGCAAAGTGTGTCAACTGCCGGTTACATTACGTAATACAAAAACAAGCAAATGAACTAATCAAAATAAGAATGCCGTTCACTGCTTTCCGATGACAGGATGATTCACACAATATTCCGTATGACAAATGAATCCTACCTTCTCCTTTTCTTTATCCGCCAGCTTTTGTTCTGCTTTCGCTTTCCACTCTGCAAAAAACTGCAAGGAACAAAGTGAATTTAACTTCTCACAATATTCGCGCGGTGTTAAAATTTACCCCGATCTTCAACTTTCTAGTGAGAGACATAAACCTTGATTTGCACGAGGTGCTCTACAAAGCCAATAGGCAGTAAAAGAAACATCACACCCATTGACTAAGTTTATCGTGTGCTCTGATTGGGTGATATTCAGCAAACTCTGAGCATTTTCTAGTGGCGTTGTTTGTCTTGCGGTACAGTTGATAGATTTTTAAGTGTGCTCTGATTGAGCAAAACTAAGCATCACTTTGGCATGGCTTGTTTGTCTTGCTACGCAATATGTATCGATTAGATTTGGGAGGTAAAAGGGGCTTTAAGAAATTACGTCTCCCAAGCATTGATTTAAAACGTTACAAATAACAATAATAAACTTTGAAAACCTGTTAGACTAGTAAGTTTTCAAAACCACAATAGCAACCCGTTATCTTCTTCACGTTTGTTCATCCGCGCTTCCTTTCTATTTGCTACGTTATTTTTAACCTTACTGTAAAGTTTTGAACGGTTATTTTTATGTTTCATTCAACTTGGTGGCAGTGCCACTGTTTGAATTTGGTAAATTTCGTGACACACCTCCTTTGAATTCCAAGATCATGACTGAACACGCTGATCGTGCATGTCAAGACAGAAATTCACCGTACCTTGGAAGTGACCGTGTTGTTATAGTGCTTCTCGGCGCGGCTCTTCAGTGTAAATTTCTTCCATTCCTTCAAGACTCCTTGTTTCATTCGTCTGTTGTGATGTACCATCTGCCCCTCTACCAGTTTTTTATGTTTACGGGAGAGTTTAAGCGCATCACGCCATTCGTAAAACATACGAGAAACCTGTGACAAAAAAACCGCAAGAAGAAATTATTGCAAAACACAACTTTTCTCTAAGACGAGAACAAGGAAGCTTAAGACTTCATAGATCATAAACTTTTCTTAACTATCTTCAGGTGGTCTCAAACCCCTGATCGAATTGGAATTTAGAAACGCTGGCTTCCTTTTGTTAGACAACTCGTAACCGTGATGGGCTCCTGTCATAACATGAAGAAAAACCCACACGGCAGGGCCAGGAAGTGATAACATCGTATCGCATGCGAAAGACAATATCAGGAATCTCACCCAATCGGTAAAAATAGAAGCAAGAACCACTAATGAAACGACTCCCTACCACCTACCCCCTACCCCGCTACCCCCGCCCCCCCACCCCCCACACCATCTGAAGTTGTTATCGTGCTTTATGAAAGCCCGAATCCTGGGCTTTTGGATCCGGAATTCAGCTCAAGGAATCCGAACTTCCGCTAACTACTGGAATCCAGAATCCAAGTTTCACCAACAAAGAATATCCGGAATCCCGTACCTGCAATCCGGAATCCACAACGTGGAATCCACAATTTAAAACTGTCTGGGATTGATTGTTCAAACACGCGTCATTGCTATGTTCAAAATTTAAGACTACACAGGTGTTCAAAGGAAGAGAGAGTTGCGTCGAAAGTTGTGTTTGGAGGCGATAAAAAAGGACACTTTGTCTCACCTTCTTGTTCATCAATTCATCTTGAAATGACTTTACTGTCTTTCTTTCATCAAGCCTTTTCTTGACAACTTTCCTCCATTCTACCAGCGATCTACAAAAAAGAAAGGCACATAAGTTTCGCAAAATGTTTTGAAAGAGTAGATGACTCAGGACAAACAGGGAGCTCTGTTCATGTGTTTTGTCTCTCTCTGGGTGTTATTCAAATGTTGGCATACCTCTTCAGTAAAGTTTGATCACGGAATTCTCTTGCTCTTTGCATCTGGCGAGTTTTGTCTGTCCACAGATGGAAATGTGAATGAACAAGTCGTCGGCCATGTCTTGTTTGTAGATTATCCGCCATTTCAGCTTGCTTCTTTACCTCTGCGAATGCAAAATACGGGAGACAGATTTGTCGCAAGATTAGGAATGTTTCGCTATGAATGCACAAAATCCTCTTTGGTCATCAACTCAGTGGTATAATGACATGTGTGTACAGCTGTATATAGTACCACTGTATTAATAATGGTAACAGGACTGAGTGGAGTCCACTCATTCGGTCTGTAATCATGCGGGTGATAAACAAGGTTTGCTTAATCAAGAGTATGATTACAGACCGAATTGGACGCCACGGAGTTCTGCATGTTACCAATTAATCATAACTATGAGATTTTTTTAAATTCAAAATAAAAGATATTCAGAGTGTATTTTGCTAGAAGTGAAAAAACAAACAAACAGACAAACAAAAACAAAACAAAACATTCACGCGCTCGCCCGCGATGACGCGTACTGTCCTATTACACTGTCCTACTATTACTGAAATCAAGACAGTTGATAGCCAATTAGATTTGAGAATTTTGTTATAGTTCTGTCTAACGTTGATTTTCATCATGTAACGATTTGTTCAATACAACGATATTTTGTGGCCTTTCAAGTGGCACTTATGGTGAGCGACGCAACGCAGTATTAAGCCTATAGCTGAAGTAAAATCGATATCAATCAATAACTAAAGCGTGCACTCACTGTATGTCCAGCGCTTCCAGTGGAGCCCAGCATCTCGCGTCCTTCTCAACAGAATTTTCTGCCAAATACAAGAACATTGCAATGATCATAACTTGTGTGATTTGTGGCCTTTTGCGCAAAATGCAGGGACAAAATTTAAAAACCGTTTTAATATTTGATAACTACAATAAAGCACTTGTTCGTTACCTCTTGAAGTTTTTCACTTCCTTTTTTTGTGTACAGCGCGAACCACCATCTTTGGAAGGACTACAGAATGCAACAATAAAACCTTATCGATTGTACATGATAGGGCCCACAAATATCTTCCTTCATAGCGTGACACTGGAAAGTTAACCCTCATACCCCTCATTTTCTACTATACTTCTGACAATTGGGGAATTGCTAGCCCACAAAAACTCGAAGAATGAAGAGCAAATACTACATGTGGTTTGGGATCGTAAAACACAATCCCATGAATCCCAGGGAGTGTCAAAAAAATTTGTAAAGTAAAACAGACAAACAAACCGGCAAACAAACAAATAAACAACTTCCATTTTTCGTGCTATAGGACTCAAAAAGGCCTCTGAGAGCCTGATTTTGAACATGTTCTTGAAAAGGTACGTCGCAGTTTTGGCATCTTAAAAAATTTAGCAAAAATAAGTTCGTCATTTGTAATCCATGACAAAACCCTCCATCCTAAAGCATAAAGTTCTTCAGTATTTATCTTCCATTTAGCGTTTTTTCTATTTTGACAACTCAGCTAATATTCTGAGGTTTCCTCCCATTTGAAAATAATTTTCAATGTTCCAAATTTAATAATGAATCAAACTCTCGTAATAGAGCTCCTTGGACAAACAAGACGTCTTTAGTTTATCTTAATAGAATTGAAGTTTAGCAATTTTACCTTGACGACAAGTTTTTTCTGATAAGATTTTTCAGCTTTGCATCTCAGCATAAACTTCATCCACTTCACCAGACAGTGATGCAGCAATTCTGTGTCTTTTTTCTCAAGATATTCTTCCAGGATTTCCAAGTTTTTAACGTTTCTTTGGAAACTTTCCCTCCAAGTCTTAAAGGAGTTAGACAACTGAAGCAAAAAATACCAGTCTAACGTAACTTATTTATTCGAATACGATTTTGATGGTTACAAAAAATACTTCTGATCAATTTCCTCAATTGCAACAGTAACATCAGTGTTTGCGGTGAAAGGCCTTTTTTATTAAAGAACCAATGACACTTTGTTTATTTTTACTTTGAAATGTTTTTGCCTTGTTGCCTTGAATTATCGCCGATACAAAATTCTACGCAACACATACTTTTAAGGTTTTAAATAATGCATTGAATCGAAACGAATGAATTGGATCTTAATTACCTTTAAATGTTGAAATTCTCACTTGGAAGGAATTTTTCAGAAGTATTTTTCACTTTAGAAGCAACAGCAACTCAACAAAATTGATTGAAAATTTCATTAGTTTTAACCCACTTCTCGGTTTCTAGATATGACAAAAATGAGTATTATAAAGAACAAAGTGCCTACCAGCTGATGAGCCTTGTCTCGATGGATTTCCTGTAATACTTGGCGCCTTTCTACTCGACAGTGTACGTACTGATGAAGGCCGAGCAGTGTGCTGTTGAGAGATAACAGAGAGAGAAAAAAGTCAGCACATGTTTGAAACAAGTCACATTAAGTAAATACTACTATCGTAATAATACTAAGACTGTTTACTGGGTTAAAAATACTACGAGAACCAATGTTGTGTTGTCTGCAGGAAAGAAATTCTCCGGATCATGAAATATGACCGCATCTCCACGGCCCTATCTTTTGACACGCCTGGACCAAATCTAACGATCAACATCTTATCTCTCCTTAAATCTATCGCTAAATCAGACATGGAGGGCGTGAAATAAGGGAAATGATAATCAGTATCATGATGTTCAAACAACTTATTCTTGATAGTGCCGTAAATTCTTTTCGTTCCATACGGCGCGTTCTGAACCCTGCATTGCGCATTTAAGAAATTCAAATAACAATTTTCCGGTCAAATTCAAAGCGTTCCGATATCGGAGTGGCCCTGTGCACAACGTTTACGGTCTAAAACTCTGAATGAACCTAAAAAGGTTTCAAAATTCACTTCCTAAAGGATAAAGGTTCTGGATTTTAGTTTCTTCCGTTCGGTAGTTTGAAAATCAGTCGTGATCGGGAGAAGAGGCTGGGTGGGCAGGTAGAAAAGACCTCTATTCCGGTTTATTTTATTTTTTCTCTTTACCTTCTCAAAAGTTTGTCGTGGGCGTGGTTTTTAGCTTTTTGTACTTTATGAGCCTCCTGTACCCAGTAGTCAAACATACGGCGCAACAGTTTCTTTTCGGAATCTTCGGCAATGTGCATCGCCCTGGTATTTAACACCTTTGCTTCTACAAAAACAACAAAAACAAAACAAAAATCATCTTTAGTTAGTTTTCACCATCTGCAAAACCTAGCCGTGCAGCGTTTTCCGCGTTAAAGCCTTTCGTGTTAGCTTCGTGGCCTCTTTGATTTTGCTTTACTACACGTTTGATTGGCTAAAAAGTTTCGGGCCACGTTTTAAACCAATCAAGTGTAATTTCAAAATAACACGTGACTTGGCTGCATCCGTTTTCCTCCGCTTTTCAACTGAAACGTGAGTAAACGTGCGTTTGCTTCGCTATCTCCTTGACTCCTGATTTGACCATTACCGACGATGCCAGTTTAAAAACTTAATAAGAAAAGTTCATCACCACAATATATATCCATAACTTTCTATCAGACATAAGAGGCACCGCTGGCAATAAAAAGTTTGAAAACCCCGGCAACAAACCGACAAACCGAACTTCTTTTCTCGGAAAGAGCCAGCAACAATACCAAAATATAGGCGGAAGGCACGATGATTTAACGAGGGGAATCTTTGAAAAGGCCTAACATCCTCAAAAACCTATGTAGAACATCTGTTAGTTATTTTCACACCTTCGGTGATGCTTTTCCAAGTATAGATGAGACGACGAGTCTGTAAGAACAAAAAAAGAAAAATGGAAAGTAAAGAAAACGTTCGTAGCACTGTTATAATGTAAGGAGCTTCCTTAAGAAATTAGCTAAGAAATTAGTTTTACAAAAACACGCTACTCCATATTTCTCTGTAATTACTATGTTTTTGTTCCAAACGAAGGCTCGTCTTCTTTCGATTTACACTGATAACTCCTGAGCTTCAGTGATAGATACGTGAAATGGGAAAAATACATTAAGAAATGGTGTAAACTTACAGTTTTCCTCGAGGTGTATTCGTCGTACCAACAAAGGAACATCTGAGAGAAGAAGAAATGGAAATTGCGAAAATATAACAATTAGCATTGAAAATTAGAAACCTAAAGCAAATAATTGCCTCGATTTAATTTATAACAGCTAAAACAACGTTTATATCCAATGTCCGTTGGCTCTTATTAATTATGAAAAGTAAATATACTCCGCAATCAGTAAAACCGATTATCGTCGGTTTTAGAACGTACGGAAGAAAATTTTATAAATTGGAATTTCCAAAAATTTCATGGTAAAACAAAGAGTTTCTCAGGAGATTCCGAGCTCTGTACCACTTTACTGCAAAATCTTTAAAAAAGAGAAGGCATCTAAATTAACAACAATTCAATAACCTTCTCAAGACATACAACATGTTATTAAAGATGACTTTCAATTTACTCTCACCAAGAGTGTAACACATCAAGAAAAAGATTTAATTAATTTCTCCATTTTGTTTTCAAGGATATAAGAAAGCTAGCCTACGAATACTGCCGTCTATTCTCGCTCCTCGCCGCCAGGAACGTTGCGCGGCGAGGAGCAAGGAGTAAAGAGACACGGCTGATTCGCTGGGAAAAAAATAGCCAAAAGAAACTGAAAAAAAACTGCAACCCAAACAAAGCAGCTAAATTGCTTCTCAGGATCATTCAAAGGGATGCTATTTCCGATACGAGTTATATAGCGACAAGCCTTAATCATTTCAGTGGCATAAATGATAATGAAACGTTCGCTAAGATTAATCAGTGCGGCTTCGAAACGCACAGAATGAATCCGATCAGATTTGACCCTAGTTTCACTAGACTTGGCGAGACTGCACTACACCAATGCAACACGGAATAACGCAAAATCGAGAACAGAAACTTAGTTTCCAAATCGGCATTCTAAATTCCCACGGAATCCAAGAACAACTTTCATTCCACTCATTCATTATCATTGTTCGTCACGACGCTATGATTCCGCCAGCAGCATTGCTTTATCATTTGCCATACAAACCTTGCACAAGCAATAATCTATTGATTTGCTTTAATCTTTATAAGTTGGTAAATTGACTTCTTAACTCAGTGTGCTACAGAAACAGTGCCAAGCGAAAACTAAGAAAAATGTCTGCCTAAACTAAGTAAAACGAAATCCGTCATTGCCAAATTAAAACACATACAATAACTATTTCCCTAGTATATCGTGCAAACAACATTTCTGATAATGGTCAACGGATTTCGATTATGCTGTTGTCTATCGAAGCTCCTTACTGCCAAAATTTAATGATTTGACTTTGATAACCACTTTTTTTATTATTAAACAGGCTCGCAACAGAGTCTTGCGGTTTGTTTTTTACAAAACACTTTGCCGAGTCTCAGTTTCCCGCCATTTCCTGCCACTCTTTTGATCTAGCCTCCGCCGGTCTAGTAAAACAACCAGAAGAACTTTCGCGTACAATGTTATATGATTTTGCTCAAAAGAATTAGAAGGACTAAGCCTGTTTGCTTCAATATTCTTTTCCCACCATACCTTCTTTTGTATGGCTACGACATAATACTTGTCAGCTCTAATTTCCAAGGTATAATCTCGCCATTCTTGAAAGCACTCGCGTAATTGATTCTGGTCACGCTGTTGGCTATGAGCCCGCGATACCTCGCAATGTCCGTGGAGCTGTTGCCAGAATCGAAAGCTTCGAGCGAGCTGTAAAAAGATGTTAGGCAATAAGTTATGCAGTCGCTCAGTCAATCAAACCAGGAAACGATCAGTCAATAAGATAAAACATTCACATATTAAGTCAGACGATCAGTCAACCAGTCCGTCAGTCAGTGAGTCAGTCGGCAGTCAGTTAGTCAGTCAGTCAGAGTCTGTGAGTCAACCAGTCAGTCAGTCAGTCAGATAGTCATTCAGTCAGTCAGTCATGGTCACTCACTCATCACTCACTGAGTCAGTCAGTGAGTCAGTTAGTCAGTCCGTCGGAGAGTCTGTAAGTCAGTCAACCAGTCAGCCAGTCAGCCAGTCAGCCAGTCAGCCAGTCAATAAGTCAGTCAAACACTTTTAACTCACTGAGTCAGTGAGCGAGTCAGTCAGTCAGTCAGTCAGTCTGTGAGTCAGTCAGTCAGTCAGTCAGCAAGTCAGGCAGTCAGTCAGTCAATCAGTCAGTCAATCACTCATCACTCACTCAGTCAGCCAGTCAATCAGTCAGTCAACTAGTCATTTAATTACTCGAACATTTACCAAGTTTGCAGCCGCGTGTTTCTTGAACTCGTGCATGGCGCGTCTGTTTCTTGTCCTTTCCAGAGCCACATCTTTCCAGCAGACAAACACACTGAGAAAAAAAAGCACCAATCAACCTTTTAGGTCTGTTTGTTTCATGCACGAACGAAAGCCACGATTGTACTTTTTCAAAAGTCCTTTGTTTTCCATTCTTAATACCTTCTAATAATGTTGTGTTCGTGCGTCCTTCTTGCTAATTGAAGTTGCTGGGCTCCGTTCAGCCACTCAGTAAAAATCTCCTTCATAATCTTCAGTTCCACGGAACGACGAAACAGGCGAGCCTGTTTTCTTTGCGTGCTCATGCCTTTAAAATAAATAAATAAGTAAATACACAAATAAAATCATCACCATCTATGACAAAAATCTTATCCTTTACTTTTTCCATAGTTCTTTCTTAATATTTTTGCGTGAATCGCACATTATAGAAAGAACGAGGGTTTTGGGGCTTAAGCCTATGAACGCAGACGTCGCTTCTCTCCACCCGAAAAATGAAGCGACAACCGGAAAAACGTCTGCGTTCGCAAGCTATTGGGGCTCAAAGGATTATGAATTATTTTCCCAAGGAACGCTTTAACGGAAAGGTAACTACAGCTTCACAGTGCTTACCATTTGCCCACGCATGCCAGCCTCTGAGAACTTCCAAAAGTCGATCAGTTTCTTTAAGCTAGAAGAGGAAAAATAATTTTAGCAAGTTAGTTCTAGCCTGTAGCGATCAACAATAAGAATGACTTGCTTTATTATCTTTTTACAACAGCTTTCCGTCTCCTTCAAAAAAACTCCCCTCTTGAGAACCGATGTGATTGAAAATAATCACGGTTGTTATTGCTATTTCAGTCAAAACTAAATCATTCAAAGTAAGAAGTTGTTCTAACCTCGATAAACTCATCCACTCGGCTGACAGCTTGAAATCGTGCTTGCCATTCTCGAAAAGCCTTAAGTTAAGCGTGGAAAATAATACCATTAACAATTTAAAAAAATAACAAGCAAACAAAAGCACCTTTTCTTTCCCTTGGGCCACACCATAGGGTTTCCGCCACTGGCTCAAAACTTATTACTACTTAGAAAATAAATCGAACCATGTGAAAGTGCTACTAAAGAGCTTTCATTTGAAAGGTCACGCCAAAGGACTTCGTCCACAGACTTAAAACTTACACTAAACCCGTATGATCTTCTTGTTTCTTGGATACAAAGGTTCACACAACAAGAATTAACTGTAACAAGGTCCCGCAAATGAAGTGGTAACCGTAACCGTAGATTTCACGTCCTTAGAAAAATAACATGAAAAAGAGCTTCCTCCTTACCATGACAAGAAGCCGCCTTTCTCCAAACAGCACAACATTTCTTCTGTTTGTGACTCGTGTAGAAGCAAGAACATGCCAGGCCACAAAACATCTACGTAAAATTGAAAATAGAGAAAGCGTTATCACAAACAATCAATTCTAAATAAGACGAACACTTTTTGGAATGGCACCATGTGCCTTAGAGAAATATCCGTCTAAAAAATCTTATTGAAAGTACTATTTTTTTGAGATTGAATATGGATATGGACGCAAGGCGTCTTTCCTTCTTTTTTCATCATTACAAGATCCTAAACTCACAGCTTTCATAACTCTAAAAATGATGCCCTTTTCAGTGGCTTTTGTGCTTTGTTTCTAAACAAAACTAAAATTCTAGGAAATACAACATAACAAAGACAAGGACACGAGGCAGTCTGTAAGGTAATGCTTACTTTGGAAGAAGTCTCTCCATGTATAATCGCTTAGCCTCTTGACTCTTCCTGGTCATTTTAGCCCAGTAGTAGAAGGCATGACGAACAAACCGAGCTTTCTGTTTCTTCTGAATTACTTGAGTGGAGCTTTTGTCTTCTTCCGTCACTAAAAAGTAGCAAAAACAGTTGCATCGTTCCGTCTTTACTGCAGGAGCTAATCCAAAGACATGAAAAGTGGTCATAATTTTTCAGGGTACAAACGCAATTCTATGGTGCGACCACGCAAAATTTGTCTTGGCGCAAAGATTTGTTGGTTGTTGAAGAAGACCTAGCTCCTGAACGTCTAAATCATCTTTATCACCTCAGTTTAAAAAACCAAGGTCTAATGTCACTCCTCCTGCGAGGCAACACATCAGTTTCGTTTATTATTCTGTTCTTTACAAATAACGTAAACTGTTGCTTATACGTCCTGGGTTTATACATCTCCATAAGGGGGTTTAAAAGGGGTTATAAACGAGTGGGGGGGGGGGGGGGGGGGGGCTTATATCCGAGGGGGCTTATGACTGGAATACAAAAAGCGCTTATTCGAAACAAGGTATAGCAGTGCTGCTGGTTTTTTATTGAGCTTCATAATATCATGATAAATCGAATTTGTTTCAATGCCTATAAATCGGGGAGGGGCTAATTGGCGGCAGTTTACAGTATTGAAGAAAAACTAGAGGCGCTCCATGATGACAATTTTTTTTAATTTTTTTTTTTTTTTAACGTGACTATGCCACTTACCAAATGCTTTCTTTTGCCACTGTCCTATCAGTGCCTGAAGCTTCTTCTTGGACGTACACTGAAAAATAACAAACATAATTCAGTTTACAGTCATCCCCACAAAAAAACTCCCGGCTTGCAAATAAACAACAAACCCGCTTCTTCCATTTCTGAAACCGTCCTTTCAACAGCGTGAGCCTGCGATGCTTGTCAGCCAGTAACTTCATATCTTCCTGAATGCGTTTAGAATCTGCGTACTCGTGCCAGGCCCTTAAGCATTTAAGACGGGACGTATAAAGCTGATACAAAAAAAGAAAAGAAAAGAAAAGAAAACTTCAGGACGTGTTAAAATGGCGAATGCTTTGACACCTTCCACGGTGACATTTTCAGAAGCCGCGATACATTTGACAAGAAACGTTGCTTTGAAGATATCAGAGATCTTTAGATTCGAGGACAACGACGAGATTTCGCTTTATGTTTGTTTTTTTTTCGCGTATTCTAAAAAACAGATCGACATCCTGGAAACCTTCATTGTACCTTTTTCACCAGAATTGTCAGCAAAGTTATTTATATTGAAGGAGGTTAAGCCCTTTTTCGAGCACAAATGATAAAAATTCTAACATTCGATAACTTGGCTCCTCCACAAAGACTCGCTAAAATTCGTAGTCAAATGACGAAAGCTACAGCATTTTCCCGCCAAAATGACGCTGATTCACGCGCGCGCACTACACCTCGTCCTCGTTGTCGTCCAAACATCTCTATTACAGTCAACTAACCCAATGTTGTCTCGAAGTGACTCTAGTGTATAGCTCCCTTCTCCATGTTGCCAAGGTCTTCACCATCAAATCCGTGGTCTTGTTATTCGTGAGGTAGTTAAGCAGTTCCCTCTGAAGCTTTCTCTGCCGCGTGTATTTCAGCCATGTTCTAAACGTCAAACTTAGAGGCAGATTTCTCCAGTGGAGAATGGTTTCAGTTGCCATGAGCTCACGGTCTCGCATCTCACTCTGGGTGCTTCGACCAGTGAAAGAGGTGCAGGATGCAGTACTCATGCGGTCATCCTAAAGAAGGGAAAAAGATGCCAAGTTGTAAAAATGGTGGAATCGCTATACACCTATAGGGTTTTCGATAGCATTTGGAAGTACCGGATGCAGAGGTTCAGCTGCTTCACCCTTCATGCCGCAGGCGCGAACTTTGAGCGCCGGAGGCATGACCTTCTAGGGAGGTCCGGGAGACATGCTCCCCCAGGAAATTAGACTCTCTAAAATACAATTTCTTGCGTTCGCTGGACCGGAATTGGTTAGCCGGGAAGGTCTTTTAACATATTAAAAAATGCTTATGAAAAATTAAATATTTGATTTGACAATTATAACTATCGGTTTGCAGTTGTTCGTTTTTTTCTTTTACAAGTTAAAAAAAAATATTATTTCGTACGCACCAAACAACCAAACGTTGCGTCTGGTGACCGGCCTAAAACGAAACCCCCGACTTAACTAAAAAAAGGTTCTCCTGCATGACATCGTTACCACTTTTTTCTCTGGTTTCCATAGCAACTCGCCCTCGTCGGGTTGGCGTGTTGTTTTCTCTCTGATCCCGCTATATAGGTGGATACCTACAGCCAACTGTACTCTTTTTGACCCAGATATAAAGATAAGTTGGTACATGTGACGTACTGCGATACACTAGAATCTCGTTTGGGGATGGAGGGGTCGAGAACCGTGTTCCTACCGCTTAATATCGTTTGGGGATGGAGGTGTCGAGAACCGTGTTCCTACTGCTTAATGCTTAATGCCACTAAAACTGAGTTGCGCTAGACTTTTGTGAGCCAAATAGTGAAATACAGGGTCTCCAGACACTATGTCATCGATACCCTCGATACCCATTTAATAGCACCTAAGCCATTAGCTTGAACTGTTTGCTTCGTTCATTGCAAGAATAGGAGTCTATCTCGCCGATAGGCAGGAGATGGATTCACCCATCTCATAGAGCGTTTTCACATGAGGTCAAAGCGGCCACATTGGTGTTCCAAAACAGTGAAACGGCGGTCATGTTCGTGCTCAAAACCAATCCAGTAGAAATTGAACTGCAGTAAATTTTCATACATGCTGGCCACGTGAGTGAAAACGCTCTATAGACTCTATACCACCGCCTTACTGCCCTTTTCCTATTACCTCGTGATCAGATTCGCTGCTTCCTGAGTGAATCCCAGTATCATCTTCTGACTTGACAGGAGAAAAGTCTTGATATCTGATGGGAGGTGTGGGTGGGTAAGGATCCCGCTCAGGACTGGGGGAGGGAGTGGGGCTGGTATGGTTTGAATTGAATACCAAGGGGGAAACTGGACGGGAGTCTCTTAAAATGGATATGGGAGAGATGGGTCGGTTTTGTGGGCTCCCCGGTCTTAGGAGATGATTTATCTGGTCAATCCGTCCTGGTAAAGAGGCAGTCTGGGAAGAGGAAAAGAACAGAGGAAAATTCCTTAGAATGGTGCTAAATCAATTCAATACCAATTTTTGGGATAGCAGAAATCTTTTTGACAAGTTCCATAACCGAGAGCTTGAGCATTTTGTAGTGAAGGTTAGCTTCTCAATAGGGAGTAATACCACGACGGCGAAGTCGACGAAAACGTCACTTAAAAAGGGAATTCACGTTCTCTCAATCTCTATCACGATTTTCCCAACAAGCTTACTTTGTCAAATGAAAGTGAACTCTTCTGGATTTGAATTCGAAAGAATCATATCCGAGTTCAGAAATAGAAAGAAACTTTCGTCGTCGCTTGTTTACGTCCTCCACAAAACGTGAAATTACGCATTTTAAAGTCGTAGTCGCGCAGTGACGGCAAAAGAATGTACAAATTCCCTATTAATGAACCGGTAACAACGTAAAAATGCTATACAGAGGACGGCAGAACAACCGCGACTGAGTTATAAACTTGTGCTAAAATTCTCAATCTTTGATGTTACATAAAGGATCATAATTTACGCATATTTGTAACAAAATTGCACATTAACAATAAGAGACAAATAAATTGCACATTCAAACTTACATCATCATCTCTTTCCTTGGGTAACACACCAAACGTGAATACACTGCCAGAGCCTCTCCTCATTGACGCCCCATAACCAGATGACGTCAGTGCATCAGACATGGTCGGCGACGGCGAACCCAAAGTTGATCCGAAGGTGGAGCCGAGCGTCGATCCGAGCACATTACGAAAGGGCGGAGCGGTAAAGGATCCAAAAGACGAGTCCAGGCCGGACAGTGAAGTGGCAAAGTGTTGCATTTCAAGCTGAAGAGTTGCTTTAATGAATCCGCGCCACGCTTGAAAAACCTTTCTGAGAAAACCTTCCTTCCTTGCTCGAACGTGATCCCTGGTTAGAGAATAAAAGAAAACCGTGTAAAATGCGTCAAACATAGATCTAAAAATACCGACTCGAGAAGAATCATAAAACTTCCTAGAGCGTTCACCTAAATCACATTGACGACTGATTTATTGGTCATATTAGCAGCTTGGCAATCAGTAAGACAGAAGAGCACTGCTAGCGACCAACTAGTGCAGTATCTGCCTGAGTGTTCACAACAGAGGATTGCAAAATTGCAATTTTGCACAGCAAGGGAAGGCTATTGGTTCACCGTTAAAAAGACTACTACAGAAAAATACAGCCATAACAAGTTCACTGTCCAAACTTTCACGGTATTTAAAAAGCTTTTTCGAGTCCCCTGCAAAGGGCGTGGGTATTCTTCAGTTTCTTGCTGGTCTTGTGTTCCGTCATCTGGTGATTGCACCATCTACAAATACTTGGAGTGAATCCTTAATTACATTAAACATAATGACGCAAAACATCGTTACCTTGCCCATTCCTCCACGCGGTACCTTCTGACCCACACGGCCCAGGCCTCCTTTATAATCATGGTCTTGTAGAACTGGTCAGCAGTTTCTTGTTGTAACAAGCGATAAGTTTTTTGTTGCTCAGCTGATCTCCGCCAATATCTGAAAGACCATCTGACCAGCAACGTACTGCGTGCCTACATAGAAACAGAACATTACTCTAGCGCGTGTGGTATTGATACAGGCGAGGAAGTGAAATTTTTATAAGCAGTATGATTTACGTTCTTTAACGTATTGTACACGCGAAGGTTTGTCTCATTTTTAATTTCCCCCATTTGTATCTCACCGGCAAGCATCAATTTTGTTATCCGAAATTTTACACGCGGCGAAAAGGTCGCTGTAATGTCCTTCTCGGGTTACGCGTCTTCCTTCACTTTCAAATGCGTTCAAGTCGTCTTAGAACTTTCTTTCAAGCACACGCCATGTCATATTTTTGTTGAAAATGCGCGTTCAAACTCGTGCAAAATGAGTGGAGCACAAGTATATGCTTAGGTATAGATTAGCTGAATTAATTTTACCGCAATGGACCCTTTGCAGAAAAACGGTCACAAGATACAAAAACGCCTTGCTGGATGGCAAACATACTGGGACCTTGAAAAGAAAGGATATATAGTGCCCATTGCGAGTTTGCTGCAAGGATCATTTACCTCTTTACCAGTCTCCTCAATCTTCTCCTCGGCCTTTACTTGTACTTTGTCTTTCCATGCACTGTAATACTTCTCCATCAGTTGAAATTTACGCGCCCGAACTTTTACTCTGTTATGCCGCTGCTCCTTTATAAAGGCTGTAGAAATCAAAGTGATCGATAAGTTCGACGCAAAATGTTAATATAAACTCCAAACAACAGGGCTCGAAAAAATCTTGGAATTCCAGATTGACCTTCGGGCAAGTAGCTCTCACATAATTTTGCCCTGGGTCAAATATTGCTCGTTTTATTTAAAGAGCAAAACGTGTCTGGACCCTTGTCCAATGGGCTACTAAACTATAAAAGTTACTTCCCCAGCAAGAAAATCTTTTTGTTCCGGATTATTGGACAGGACTATTTTCGAGACCTGAAACAGTTTCTATTTTTCTTGTGCCTTCGCGGAAGACTGACTCAGTAGTCTTACAAAGACTGATCAAAGAGATATAAACTCCCGTGCAACTATTACAAACACCCTCTCATCTACCCAGTGTACAACTATCTATACATCCCTCTTACATGTCTACGCTTACTTTTGATCAAATCAAAATCAAAAGCTTTATTTATACAAGATGACATTTAAAGCCTAGTAGTTTGAGGGCCCGTGTATAAATTCCTTGTTTTCAACACACGAGAAAAAATGGTTATAAATAAAGAAAAGACGTACATGCCGAGAGAGGAAAAGCATTAAGTTTACTAGAGGGTCAGACAGTATGAATACAAACACTTCCATGACACATTACATGTCTTCAAGGCTTGATGGTATCTTCATACCCTCTGATCAAATATTTAAAGACAGTCAAGGAGGGGTAAAGACTATTACCTAGCTTGGCTGCATATATTGTGAAACTAAGAAATTGCAAAGATTTCAAATACCTTTTTTTCCATACTTGGCGTCAAAACCTTATTTTCATTCACTTGGTACCAGCCGACACCTTTTCCCGCGCTTAACAGCGGCTGCTTACGATTTCCCGCGCTTTGGCGTAGGTTAACGGTTACCAGGTGCCTATTTTCCCGCCAATACTGCCAAGGCCAATGCAAATATCTCCATTCTAAAGCAGTTTTGCTTCGCGCCGTAACTGATTCATTGCGTCACTGCCCAAAAGTAGTATTTTATCCTTTAGCAAAGAAAATAACTCGAATAAATAAGAGTGCACTTACTTCTCCACGCATTAAACGCCCTCGACAGCTTACTATCCAGCAGCGTCTCCTTTACTTCTCTCTCCTTTATTCGCAGGTAGGCTCGCTCCCTGAAGTAAAAAAAGCAACAAATTATTAGGCTTAAAAAAAAATAATCGCCATCGCCTTAACAAACCCAAAGCTTACCTCCAAAACAGAAAGTGCTTGTCCAGGATTTTTTCAGTGGTTCTCGTCTTTTGATCAACAATGTGTTTTTGTCGATGCACGTGAAGCCGCCAAGCATCGAAGACCCTGAAAAAGTTACGGCAAAGGAGTTACATTTTAGGCTCTGTCGATCACTTAACACAACGTTAAATCAGCAGACTCGGATGACGACCATATGAGCTCTGTTGAACGTTCAGTTTTATTTTCTACGATATGAAACAAAACACTCGAAACATTTCAAATGAAACATTAAGGGTAATATTTTGCAAACGGGATCAGAAGTTAAAACTCGGGACGAACGCTCAAGCTAGAAGTCAAAGAGGGTCTCGAGTTCGGAACCTGTCAGTGTCCACGTTGGCTCCAGTTTCATCACTGAAGAGATTGGAGAATTGCGGTCGTTTCACTTTTTTTTTTTCTCTTTGGACTCTTCAGCGAAAAAGGTAACTTGGTGTAACAAAGGATTAGACAAAATGGCATGGTAGCACAGGCCAGCAAACACCAAATTAGGCTGCGCTCTTCCATTGTGGACCGCAATTAAAATTAACCTACCTTGCCATTTCTTTTCTTTCCCTCCTGGCCACCATGGGTGAGATGATCTGTTGTTCTTGGTTCACAACTCTCCAGCCCTGCAGAACTCTGGCTTTGTGGTTACGCGCAAGAATCGCTTGTGCTCTGAACACCTTCTCATTCTCTGCATCAACTTGACGTTTTTGATGTCTCCATTTCTTGAATATTCCTGATAGTAATAAAAGGTGTGTTAATAGACAATAGCGAACTGACGCAAAAGGACGGCAGAGGAAAGAAGACGGCATTGAACCTGGAATGGCAAGCCCCCCCGTGGGAGGACTCCCATATAAAAGTGACGGTCGGGGATACTCGTCGTTTCGCTTTGGGGTGAAAATTGCAGATTTTGGTCTCACTTAGGGTGTTTAGGAGGAAAGTCACTATATTCGCCCATCCAGGTATAGCTTAGGGCGGTGCATAAACAAATTTACAAAAAATGCCGTGATGTCAGTTTTAATATGGCTTCCTTTAGGGTTCAGTTTAAGCTTGATCCACACTCACATCCTGGGAACTAAAACTAAACGAACTGTCTTAACGAGTGTCGGTAAGATCCAGATCGAATTGGAGTTTGACGCGCTAGTTTTTAAGAAGAGGGGAAAACCGGAGTACCAAGAGAAAACCCCATGGGGGAAAGATACTTTAACGATAAACTACATGTAATCCTCACAAGGAGTCACCTCCAGTGCTCTCACCACTGCGTAAGACATTGTAACTCCTGCCATTAGTACCAGTGCAGTTGACTCCCGATAACTCGAACTTGCGGAACCCGAACTTTTTTTGATTTCCCTCATGAAGGTTCGAGTTATCGGGAATCGACTGTATCTAGATCTATCTAGACATAACCTCGCTACTTGAACGATAAGGGTGAAACATATTAAATTTACACCCTTTCTCTTCCACATAGTTTGAGCCAGAGACTGAAAATTCTCGGGTTATTTTTGGTCATACCGAGAGAGGCTAATATTCTTTCAGTCTTCTCGCCCACTTCTTTTTCTGATATCTCTCTGTCGTTTGCACTTTTTCGCCACATTTCGTAATCAGTCCTCGGCCAGTTGTTCAATCTGTCTCTTCCATCCGTTTTGCTATTTAGACTTGTTCGCTGATTTAGATTTAGACTTATTAACTTATTGTTATTTGGAGGTATTGACCGACAATTATTCTACTTGGACTTGCCGCATGTAAAATGAAACTACCCACTTTTCATGATCAACCGTTCCCAGACGCTGCGATTATCCAACAGTCTTTGCTCCAGGTATTTTCTCTTTAAAAGAATCTTCCACGCTTCAGAAGCTTTCCTGTTAAAAGTAAGGAAAAAAATTCTGATTCAAACCCTCCAACAGAGGACAAAATTAAATATTGGCGTTGGGCTGTCTTAACAAAGAGGAATTTAAATAAGAAAAACCAAAACCCCATTAACTTTATGACCGCTCACGACTTGCTCAAGGCTTAAGTTCAAGAACGTTCCGCATTACCTTGCACAGCGTCTTGACCAATTTAATCTCGCCTTCTTTCTGAAATTAACAACCTTTATGGCAAACAACCACCGATCCATTATTCGTCTTGAGGCAAGCTGATTCTTCTTTTCAGTCAACTGATGTAGCCTGTCTCTGTAAAAGAGAATAGAAAGCTCTTTAGGGTCTAAAGATCAGCGAGGACGACGAGGACTGTAACGAGAACGGCAAAGAAGCAACAGGTTCATCATCCCGTGAATGCGCAGTGGATATGCGCTGTAACGAAGGTGGCAGTATTTGATTTTTTCACTTTTTCAGAAACAAATTTGGCAATATTAGTGAACTTGACTGGGTTTTCAGCGTAAGGTATTCCCGGCAGATTTAACAGGTGTTCTTAAAAAAGGCGGGTGAAAAAGTTTCATTCTGCTACGAACTTAGTACTTCAAAACAACAACAACCGCTGGTACACCACATACTACGTGAAAAGCAAGTCTCGAGTCACGTCACAAAGTACACAACAATGATCCCTAGCCCTTACACAATAACACAATATACTATACTTCACACAATAGAACCACACAATAGTGCAAATATTGACTTGGCATATCGAGCATCTTCCCCGACACCTACCTAAGCGATTTTTTCATTTTCACATGTTCTTTCCAGTTATTCAACATAACGCCTGTTAGCATTCGTTCTAGAGTTCCCACAAAAGCTTTCCTCTTCTCCATCTGTTGTCTCGTGTAACTTGACCATCTGTTAAAGAAACGACGTTTCTTTCCCTGAAAAAAGATTGAAGATTACATACAACATGTTGTTAACGATGGGAATTTCTATGTGCAACTAACACGAGTTGGTCTCTGCCTTTCTTCAGTCATTTTCATTGTTCCACTCTCTACACGTGGGTTAGCCTGGGTTGCTGGCGCGATTACAGGGTTCGAACTCTGTTGGGCTCTTCAAGTTCCATGACTTTTTCCATGATATTTTTAAGTTTTCTAAGGCCTTAGGGTTAGTTGTCAGTTTTAAAAAAATTTAAAACCTTTCTTGTTTTAGGGTATTTTTTGACCTTAAACAGTTTAACAGACTTAAACTCTGGGCCCAGTTGCTCGAAGTATGGTTAGCGTTAACCAGCGTTTAATACCTTCACAACGTATTGGTTTTGATACTGCTTAACCAATGGTTAAAGCTAACCATGCTTTGAGCAACTCAGCCCTGGTGTCCACCAAAATGCGTGCCGTTTGCGCTGTTTAATTACTCCTTCTATCTTACATTGTCCTTGCCTTGACATCTGCAGTAACTAATCTATCACACAAAACTTTAATTTTTCATGACCGACAACTAAATTCCATAACTTGCCAGGCCTGGAAAATGAAATTCTTAAATCCCACGACTTCCCAGGTTTTCCATGACCTATACGAGCCCTGAATTAGCTGGCGAGTGCTGTTGCTTTTTGGCGGCGGAGCCACAAGAAGATTGGGAGCAAGTTTCCTCGTGGCTTCGTCGTCGCTTGCGAAAATCCCTCGAGGCTCGGCCGCAGCCAGGAAAGTAGGGACTTTAAGATACCACGACGGCGACGACAACGAGAACGTCAAAAAGCATTAGGATGAATAGGCAAAACAACAACTTTGCACGTGCATCACGCTTTTTTGCTATTTCTTTACCGTCACTGCACGACTACGACGGCAAAATGCCTAACTTCACGTTTTATGGAAGACGTAAACAAGCGACGGCTAGATTTTCTTTCTCTTCCTGAACTTGAATATGGTTCTTAGGAATTCGGCTCAAAGAGAGTTTACTTGCATTTTATAAGGCAAATGTTTTTTAAGGGACGTTTAACTTTTCGTGCCGGCCGTCACCGTCGTGGTATCTCAAACTCCCTAGTAGCACGATTAAAATCCCGCCAGCTACGCAGGCAACAAACGGATACTTCTCTGAGACAAATACTTCGTGCCGCGCCCAACGGCCTCGGTTTTAGAGAAAGTGAACTATATATGTAGCCAACTATTCTGAATAGACTTCTTACCTTTTTGGCCAAAGCCCTACAGAGATGTCGATGGATGACCTTTCTCTTGTATCGCAGAAACCACAACTTGAAAATCTTCCTACAGATAGCGACAAACAAGCATTTAATTAGTAAATACGATAGCCTGCGAACAAGCACTCCATTTCGAGTGTCGAGCGGAGTGACCCGCGACCGTCTCGTCTCGCGTGCCGCTCGCGCGTGACTTCTAACCACATCCCCCAGATAAGAGATACAACCAGTTGCAAAACTGATGATACACTCCGACGTAAAACCGGCCTTTCTTACTTCAGACCACTGTTAGTCACACGTATGTGAGATATAATACTCACCTCCTCCTTCCATTCAAAGTTGTTCCACCAAGTTTTGAGCATGGGTCTGTATTGCTAACAACTTTAATAATGGGAGGAGAGGGAATCACAAGCACAAGATCATAAACAGGCCACTCAAGTCAAATTAAGGGACAGTGTCTCAAGTTTTTTGTTTGTTTGTTTTATTTTTGCAACTGGTTACAGCTTGCAGTCTATGAAAATATCACAGTAAGTAGCATCGTTTACGCCTTTCCAGAACAGTTACGATTCCAGTTGGCAACTAACACCACTCCTGAACCCGACTCTCGAAGCTATCAAATTAAGCCTTGAAGCAACTGAATTAGTACCCGATGGTTTCCGTCGAGTTCCTAGGATCAAACTGACTAGAAGTGTCCCAACCGCTCTGACCAATAAAATAAACGCTTAAACAATCAAATCAGTGACAAACCTTTGTAGGACACTGCTATATCTTCTGTCTGCCCGTCTGTTCATCAACCGGATTTGCCAATGATTAAAAGCATTTTTCACAAGTTTATGACGATGGTATTCTTTGCACATGCTCTGAAACCGCAGACGAATGATCCTGTCAAAAGATAGAGAAGAAGGCATTAAGAAAGCACTGCTGGGTTCCATTTGATGAATGAAATCTCCAATTTTTATCTATGATTCATCAGATTTCATGGCCGTAAGAATACAAGATTAAAAAAACCTTCACAAGGATTTACAATTAAAAAATAAAATGCCAACAAAGGAGGGAGCGGGAGGGAAATCACGTGACTTACTTTGCATATTGCGTCCAGTTCTTCCAGCAATAGAAAGCTTTTACGACAACGCGTTTCCTAAAAAGACAACGACGAGATACGGTTCTAGATATGTACAGTAAGACCTTTAAAATTATCCCTAGGGTTGGAACGGGATAAACGATGTGTACTCCCCCACTCTACCCCCATGTGGTATACCCGAAAAAGCCGTCACGGGTTCGGCACGGTACGGTACGTCCAATCCAAGTAAAAGCTATTTATATGTACAGTAAGCAGGTAAGACCTTAAAAAGTATCCCTAGGGTTGGAACGGGATGAATGATGTGCACTCCCCCACTCTATCCCCGTGTGGTATACCCGAAAAAGCCGTCACGGGTACAGCACGACACATCCAATCCGAGTAAAAACTATTTGAAATAGACTTACCCCACCCATCTTAAAGCTTATGTTACACCAGACGATTTGCAACGATGATTTTCAGCGCAACACAGCGTTGCAATGTTGGTACAATATTGCAACCATTCGAAACAATGTCGCAACAATGCTGTAATGCTATGTTGCTCTAAATATTGCTGTTGGGAAACGTCCCGTGTAACATCAAATTAACGCAATAGACGTTTTTGACCCACGCAAGTCAACTGGAAGTGGACTTTTTGCATTCTTGGGCGGTGGTTTTACTTAAACTTTCAGGCAAATTGTCTCTACAAGAGTAAAGACACTTAGCAAATGAATACAATTTTGGTAGTGTTCAGGCATGTTAATAAGGAAAAAGCTACACTTCCAGTTGACTTACATCGCCCAAAAACGTCTTTGCTAAAGCTCTCTCAGTCGTACTCGTACTTACGAGGCTACGCTGTGCGCTACAACAGCCCTCTTTGTGTTTTCTTTCCACACAGTAAACATTCTGGCTTGCAAGTGTTCCTCATAATGAACTCTTTCAACAAAGAAAATATCAACAATAAATGATTATTACCTAGCCAAATATTAAGCGCTTTCCGCTTTAAAATCACATCTTTCGCCGTCAAGAAATATTTAATTTTGCTCCAAGGAATCTGCACTGAAATTTGCCTCTCCACAAAAAAAAAACGAACAAAAAGCAGAAAAAAAACTGTGGCACTGACTAAGTTAACCAATAGGTTATACAAATTGATATCTTTTTTATTCTTTATAGGCGTTTTAATTTGCACTACAAACGACGCACATTTTTCATTCAATTATTGTCGCCACTATACTACATACATCTTTCGCTCTAAGATAATTTCTTGCTAAAAGTTCGCTCAGTAGAAATGATCACTGAAATTTTCAACGATGATTTTAAAGACAATACAGTCCTCCTCGCACAACAGGGATCTCAGTTAGGTCATAAAAACACACAAACAAGTTGCAAACGCGCTTAAAATCTCTTACCTCGCTACTTCCTTAAGCCGTGTTTTTACAATTCGCTGCGTAGTATACAGTCTCCAGCAATGCCAGCTTTTCGTCAACAGTCCAATTCTGGTCAGAAAAAATATACCTTGAAAGTTAACTTGGATGTGATCATATTTGTGAGAACTAGCATTTGAAAATGTACATGAACGCGATCCCGAGAAAGATGATTGTGTGCTATACGTATCCCAGTTTTCGGCAGACAAATCTTCCCCAAAAATTCCCATATTATGTTGAAGAATCAACCGAAAAAAAAAAACACTGAGTTTTCAGGGTGAGCGAGTAGAATATTTTCAAATGCAATCAGTTCAAAGTCCTATTTCAATTTAAAAATTTATGGCTCATAAAATCAACGGCGGTCTTTGAGAGCTGTTAAAAAGAGTTATGCATAATTAAGAATAATTAAAACTCTTGAAAGCTCTTTGCCTGTTAATAAACTGTGAACGGACAAGACCAAAAAAAGGAATGTCGTGGAAAATTTTTTCACAACAAGTTTGCTACTTTTTTAGTAAAAAAAACATGAAATTCAAGTGATGAGGAAATAAAAAACCCGGAAAATCTAAGAGTTATACAAGCTTTCAGGTGATTCGTCGAAATTGAGTGTCGCGAATTACAGTCGTTAAAAAAAGAAATTCATGCAGTGATAAACGCGGCGAAAAACACCTGTTGAGTAATTTCACTTTTAAGCTAATAATCTCACCTTCGGTCAATGATCAATACGTGAACTTGTAAATTATTCAGAAAAACCTTAATATTCTTATCCCGTCTCTTGTTTGTACAAACAGATACTTAAAACAACTTGTTCCTTCACCAAAACTCAACATCTGGTAAACTTTGTTCAAAGAATTTTAATCAAAATTCCACCCAAATAAAAAAAAATCAGGTTCATTTAAGGTATAGTGGAAACGCCAACGCTGCTTTACCGTAAATTAAATACTTTTAAAGGATTTCAGAAAAGGATCACTAATTTTCATAATTCGGCGTTTCTACAATACACATGTAAGTGGAAAACAGAGTTCTTGAATAGATTTCCCATGATATATTTTGGCAAAATGTGAAGTTTCGTACAGTTTTCCCTAAACCCAAGGGAATCGAGGAAGTTTAAATTTAAATAACAAAAAATATATAAGACAAAAGATCGCTGAGGTAATAGTTTCTGAAAGCCACACATTTCACTCAATTCAAATAAGCCAGTTAATTTACTATCACAATTTTACATTTTACCACTTTTCTGCTAACAGAACGACTTTGTAGACGCTAAGAGGCAGGTAATCCCAGTGATTTCTGGGTATGACTCACTTAAAATGAAGAGATGCTAGTCCATTTTTCTGTTCAGTCTCATACTTCACTTTCCACTTCGTGTAGTTCCGTGACAAAACATGTCTATCAGCCATCCCTTCCATCATTGTCTCCCTAAAAAATAAATTTACCTTTTTCACTAAACGTTTTAGTGGACAGTTCCTTAGTTTTGAGTCCCAAAGGTGATCAACATCAATTTTCTCCTAACAACATCCATACAAATTCAAAGAAAAGGTTCTGAGAATTAATGCCATGATCGTCATCATTTTCATCATCACCCGCATCATCATCGCCATCATCACCTTTATGATCGTGAGCGCATAATACTAGATGGGTACGGTGGCTTCTAGGGACAAAACACTTCCCAGAATCCAAAACACTTCCCAGAATCTGAGACGTGTTTTTGGATTCTGGGAAGTGTTTTTGGATTCTGGGACGTGTTTTTGGATTCTGGGACGTGTTTTTGGATTCTGGGAAGTGTTTTGGATTCTGGGACGTGTTTTTGGATTCTGGGAAATGTTTTGGATTCTGGGACGTGTTTTGGATTCTTGGACGTGTTTTTGGATTCTAGGAAGTATTTTGGATTCTGGGACGTGTTTTTGGATTCTGGGAAATGTTTTGGATTCTGGGAAGTGTTTTGGATTCTGGGACGTGTTTTTGGATTCTGGGAAGTGTTTTGGATTCTGGGACGTGTTTTGGATTCTGGGAAGTGTTTTGGATTCTGGGACGTGTTTTTGGATTCTGGGAAGTGTTTTGTCTCTAAGAGCCACGTTAGATAGGCAATCTCGAAGTATGTTTCAGCGAACAGTTTTTTTAAAACAAGTTTCACTGATGGAATTTCATTTTTTTCAGGGATCAGAGACAGCGGGTCACGATTATTATTATTATTATTATTATTATTATTTTTCTAAACCTTCTAGTAGCGTGCTCGAACCGGCTTACCTATTCTGGCTGACTTTAAACACGTGCCATCTATCAAACGCTTCTTTGAGCCTCACTGATACCTTCATCTGCATACACTTCTGCCACTGGATAAGAAATATGCAAAAAAAAGTAACATTTTCTTTTATATTTCGCCACTATTTTCCTGTTTGACATTTGAACGTTTTAGTGAGTGGGTGAAAGGCCGACCATCAAAAGGAACCCGCAACTCGATAAACATGCAGAAATGGCCTGCTCAAAACGGACAAGAAAAAACGTGCTACTTGTTTCGAAACATTGCTGCAAAACGAATGGAATAACGATGTTGCGCGTTTTACCACCCTCGAATCAAACCTGTCTTGCAACAAATCAGGTTGCGAAAAGTTGTTGCTGAAAGAGGAGGGCAGTTCTACTTTTTGCAGAAAATCTGTTCATGTTGGGCGTTTTACTGACCCAAAGCAAATTTGTTTTGCAACAAGTGACGTAACACCCGTTTCTGGGGTGACTCCCGCGTAATTTTATCCAATCAGAAGTCAGTATTCACGCAGCTTACAACAACCTGAGTTGTTCCAAGAAAAGGTTGACCCATGGTGGTAAAGCGCGCAGCATTGCTTTTTCACTCGTTTTGCAGCAATGTATCAAAACAAGCTGCACGTTTTTGTTGGCCGCTTTACTGAAGCTTTACGCGAGATACTACCGCGTGTAATATAATGAACGTGTTTGTGAAAGAGTCGCGTGCTACACCCTTGATCAAACAGCTAGCGGTCTCTCGTTTTTCTTCAAAGATAATTGCGTGCACACGCACCACATGAGCAGCAAGGACACGAGACGCGAGAAACGAGGGCATAAGCCTCGGAAGAGAAAATCGGAATTCCGCCCTCGCGTGCGACAAAGATAAAGGAGTGCACACGCACTACGCAAGTAGCAAGGACACGAGCCGCGAGAGGGCATAAGCCTCAGCAGAGAAAATCAGAATTCCGCGCTCGCGTGCGGCAAAGAAGTGCAAACGTACTACGCAAGTAGCGAGGACTCGAGACGCGAGAAACGAGAGTATCAGCCTCGGTCGCATGTCCCATCTAGTGGCCTAGCCAATCGCGTGTTAAGAGTGTCACCGCACCAACTTCGAACTAAAACAAAAAAAGTATTTTAAAAAAAGTAGCTTGTTTTTATTTACCTTTAACCAATACTTTGCCATAACCCTTGCACTGGTTCTGGTCTGCAGTTCAACTAGGGATTGCCTTTGTTGGGTGACAGCAAATTGTAAAGCTTTTATTCCTTTCTGGAGCATTTGCTTTCGTCGCAGTTGATCAGCTTTTTCCTGCTGGGCGCTTCGAGCATTTCGCCAAGCTACAAAGCATTTGTGTCGCATCTCTGTTTGCCAGAAAGTCACAGCACTTGAACCAGAAAACACAGACAAGTCATTAAAGCAAGTAGTGGTTCTCTTTGTGTTCAACAACTGGCTTCACAAATTTTAAAAACCTATGATATGCTGCTACTGTATAGTGAAGACAGTGAACAAGCTATATAATACACAGTGAAGACGGTACAGTGATGGTGCAATTTGAGGTTTACTTTCTCCTGTATCACTGGCTCACAAACAAGATTTTTGCTGGAAGGAAACCTAACCGGGATAAAGAAGTTAAAAACGTTCTGCGTTTATTTAAAAATAAAAATCATAACGACGACTACTTTAAGTGAACTACTTGACAAGGCACCACTTAAAAGGGATTACAGTTAAAACCTTTCAACGCACCTTTGTAACTTGACTTCATCTTCTTGCTTGATTAACCTTTTAAGCCTTGTTTTTTGGTACCAGCGACGAAACAGTCGACCCTAACAACAAGGACAGAGATTGATAAACAACAAGTGGCTATCAGCATAATCAATTGCAAATAAGCAAGAGAAGAACACAAACTCTTCTTCCTTGGTGTTTTCAGGACATTCTTTAAAATTCAATGTCACTACAGTATAGCGTACTCACTTTTACCAGAAGGTCCTGGTAGGAATTTGCATTAGATGTACGTGATGCTTCTAACAACTTCATTGCCCAAAGAGCAGAAGATATTCTTTGTGATGTGTCCACTGAGAATGAGTTTCTGAAACTACATGGCAAAGCATAAGAAATTTGACACGAGTAAGTAAAATTGCAGCCGAAACTTCACTGTTACAGGTATACAAGAACAGTGAGCTCTATGCCACAAAAGTACGGTAAAATGAGCAAAAAAACGTGCAATTTGTTTTGCAACAGCAGGGCTCGAAATTAACGGTAACCCGTTAACCAATGGTTAGTAGATTCTTACGTTTGGTTACTAAAAATGAGCCTTACTATCCCAACACGGTTAGTAAAAATTTCTGTCATTGAAAATCTTACATCTGTTTCTCTTTTGCATAACATTGTGTTCTATCTTCATCAATTTATTGTTCTAAAAGATATGCTTACAGCATAATCGAACGACATGAAAACGCTCATTTCACGGAACTCAAGGTAACCAGGCTTTTGTTGGATGGGAAGACACAGCTATAAGAAGGTTCCCTGCACACGCAGAGGGCTTATGAAGAAAGAAAGAACTTTCCACCAAGAATCGAAAAAGGCATTCACCTGGCCACCGTTCGATGACTCTAAAAAACAAACAACGCTTTGCACTGTTTATGGTGAAATTTCCCCCCCTTGAGTAACGTTATTGAAAGCAAAATGTAACTGAACATTAAATCTTCTATATTATTTCGTTTTTCAGATCATCACGCAATTTGAACCAATCCATCCATTCATTAGTTTGCCCCATTTTTAGCACTACTTTTAAGAGTCAAAACATTGTTATTTCAAGAACAGATTCTTGGATAAAAATAGACTTTACAGTTTGGTTAGTAAAATTTATGCCCACTAACCTGAAGGGTTAGTTAGCCAAAAAATTAATATCGAGCCCTGCAACATTGCTGCAAAATAAGTTGGTGGCGTGTTGGTGGCTATATTGCGCGTTTTACTAGCCATATTTAAACCTGTCAACAAATCAGGTTGCTGCAAGTTGCGAAAATTTGTTGCAGAAAGTAGAGAGTAGTTCTACTTTTCGCGACAAAGTCTAAAGCTATTTCGAGAACTGTTGTCGGAAAAACTGTGCACGCGACAATCCCTGTTACTGACACTGTAGCTGTCGAAAATACTTTTGTTGCTTTCCTTTAGCACTCACAAACATACGTTCATGGCCTCTTGTGCCATTCTTTTAAATTTCGTTGAAGAACTGTGAACTCAGTGCTACCCACAATACCTTTCGGAATTGTCGCGTGCACTTTTTCCACCAACCTTTCTCGAAATAGCTGTATACATGTTGCGCGTTGTACCGGCCCAAGGCAAACTTGTTCCGCAGCACGTGACGTAACTCCCGTGTATGGCCGCGTGACTCCCTCGTAAATTTACCCTGTCAAAAGTCATGCAACTTGTAACAACCTGATTTGTTGCAAAACAGGTTTGATTCGTCGGTGGTAAAACGCGCAACACCGCTATTCAAGTCGTTTGCAGCAATGTTGCGAAACAAGTTGCACGTTTTACCCTAGCTAAAGAGAGAATTAGTGTGGCTTGTTCACTGACTTTCTAGCTGACTGAACGATCAAAGGAAAGATCTGAAGCGAGGGTGAAATCGAAGAGTGGGGAGACATTAAAAATATGCAGGGGTGTGAGGCTGAAGCGCTTCGTGCAAGAATCCCACGCCGGTGCTTCGCATCCTGAAAATCGGATTTTGAGAGCCGAAAAGCCGACTGTTTTGCAGTCTAAGAAAAAGAAAAAGGACAGTCTTTCAGCATACTGAAGCAGGCTATTGTCCCGCCTGCACGTGTTTAGAGCTATTACCAACTTTAGCTATGCAGTCCACAACTCAAAAACATGCGTTGTACCTTAGTTCTTGCAGATATCCTCTTTCATCATCATAGTCATCAAGTGAGTGCTCTTTCTTGCTGCTAACATTTTTTCTGCTGATCTGTGATATAGACTTAGTAGGTGGTGAGTTCTCCGGGCTGGAATTCACACTTCCGCTAGACAGCAACTCCTCAATTGTCAACCTAGCATCTCCGCTTGACCTCGGAGTGTTATTGGGACTGAAATCCACTTTACTGTTTGACAGCTGCACAAGCTGATCCCGTTTTGTTGCAAGCGATGAACCCGTACTACCTCTATCAAATGACAGGTTTACATTGGACTGTCTTGGAAATCTGTTTGAACTTTGAGATAAACTTGATGCAAAAGAGCTTTTCTCATCGTACAGAGATAAAACTTGAACTGAGCTTGAATTTGAATGGTGATCATTCGGCACACCATTAGTATCTCTTGTGGGAGGGGAGGGTGGAAGAGGCATGCTTTCCTCACCAGAATCAAAATATTTCCTTTCCAGTGTTACCATATGTTGCCTTGGTTTTGGATCAATGTGCTCTCCTAGGTCTGCGTTTTGAGCCCGCGGTGGTCTAACAAGGTCTGACCTTAATCCCTCTGTGAATGTAACATTGCTCTGAACCTTACGTGCTCTGGGCATCGCAGTTACATCTGTTAAAGCCCCATGCTTTTCACTGCGGCCTTGATCTGGGGCATTTGATTTGCTTGGTTTGTCAACATCTTTCACCGAGCTTGCGAATGAAACTGATTTGGGTGAGTGTTCTTTTTTGTGCCCTTCATCATCATCATTATGTCTTTCTCTTTTTTGCACAGACTCCCTTGATCGTTGTAAAAACTTATCACGCACTGTACCCTGGAAGCCAGAATTCATCATACTGGCATTTGAAGGAAAACTCCTCTTAAGTCTCTCCAAATAGCTGGCAGGTTCACTATCCCTGTTAGCGATACTATGATCAGCTAAAGAAGTCTTGTGAACGGATAATTCAGGAGAAACAACTATGGAAGGAGTTTTTATTTTAACACTACTTGCAGCAGACCTTGTGGTCATGTCATGATAGCCATTTCGCTGAGGTTCACGAGAAATTCTCTCCACTCTTTGTTTACCACTCAACATCACATTTGACTGCCGATAATATAAACTTCCATCAAACGGCTTGGACACATTGGTCTGGTGACCACTGGAAGCCATACAATTGTTGCTGACTCGATTCTGCTCGGCAGATCGACTGCTGTTGCCTTGCGAGTGGCCTAATGGGTCATGGTCAGGTGACTGGTTAGTAGGGAGTTCCATTGCTGAGCTGAAAGGATTCGAAACCTCAGCATCTAAGAACGTGTGAATATGATGAGCTGCAAAAGAGGTTAAGTGACACTGGTGTAAGTTAAAGTAAATTAGCATTCACATACAACATGTACATTTTTTAGACATACATTTCTTCAAGAGTTATTGATCATTTTCAAAAGCTATATCAAACACTTAAAAAAGTGTTTCAGATAAAGGCTCCAAAGCCCTTTGTTTAGCTTCATCTATTTAAACAAAGGATAAAAACATTCCTCTCCATGTTTAATACACATGTACTAGGTCAAGACCAGAAAAGAATAACTTGGAGCTATTTTCATTCACCCTTTAAATTTATTGAAAATATTTATTTGTTCATTTGGAGACGTACTTAAGTTTAAAATATAGAAGTTTAACATAACTTGTCAGATCAATATACCCAGTACATCCACTGGTTATACTATTGTACCTTTTGCAGTTGCATGGTAGGGAGGTCTGGAAACCATTTTTGATGGTGAAATGAAGTCTGTGGGATGAGCTGACCTGTGAAAAGTTTCCTGAAAAACATGCAAACACCTGAGATAAGGTACGAAAGAGAAGTGGCGTGCAAGCATCTTCAGCCCCTGCTCTGCACATTATTTTTGTACATTTTCTCAGAATAACAGAACTTCCTTTTCATCAGGTCAAAAGAACCAGTCACATTTCACAGGTCAGAAGTAATAGATTACTGTCATGGGACTATGATTCCACAGAGCAATAACACAACAGCTCAGACTAATCTCACATGGCATGTGTAACCTCAGAGGATCCCCCCCACTACAACAAGTATAATCATCCTCAGTTTATTACATTTAACCTTTTAAGTCCCAAGAGTGACCAAAGTCAATTTTCTCCCAACAAAATCAATACATAATCCAGGGAAAATGTTGTGAGAATTAATGAAATGATCTCCTGATGGAAAACTCTTTGATCAGCAAACAAATTCTCTCAACTAATTCTTTAAGGAAATGTATGGAGATCAGTCTGGAGAATTTGTATTTGTATCAATTGTGGAGCTTGTGGACCAGATCAGCTTTTGCGCAAAAACTTGATATCTTCACATGTGAAAATAACATGTTATCTTCACATGTGAAAATATCACCGTTGCTATGACTACATAATAAATCGCACCTTTCACACCAAAAAACTATTAAAGTGAAATGGTTTGGTAGTTCATTGGTGTTTATAAAATAATTAGATGCCCTCACTCGTGAAATATTTTTCAACACTCGAAGAGAAAAATCGTATCTCCGCACAGCCAAGTAATATCCTCTATATTTCAGTATGATACTGAAGTTAACGCCGTGAGATTTTTTGTTAGTAAGTCAGAGGAATGCATTGGACAAAATTAATGTTCAACATACTGACCTTTAAAGTAACTGGTAAATCATAAAAGGATAAATCAGACCACTCCAGCTCCTCTTCAGAGCTCTCAATGCTGGCTTGCCGTGGGATGGTTGGGTTACTTGTCGGTAAATCCCACTTTAAACCTTGGGACCAGGTTTGATCCACGTGACTACTACCTATGGGATGAATAAACAACAAAAATTGAACATAATTTTTTTAGAACAATACTGTACCAGTCTGTGAGGACAACTTGCATGCATATACATGTAAATAGATTGATCGGGAACAAGAACAGATAGGACAATGCTGAAGAAAGATGACAAAAACATGTAACTATTTGTACAAGTACAACCAACAGTAAAGGTATTAATTTACCTTTCGTCCTTGAGAAATCCAGTTTTAAGTTAAATCCATTCTACGAAATGAATAACAAAATTATATAAAATAATATATTAAAACAATCAACAACTTGTCCTTGAGAAATCCAGTTTTAAGTTAAATCCATTCTACGAAATGAATAACAAAATTATATAAAATAATATATTAAAACAATCAACAACTTGTACAGACCAGCATAAAAGTGATCAACTTACTATTTCATGGCTATCAAAGAGCTGTATATTGTACTACTATGAGTAGGGTGTAAGTATTGCATATAATGTACTATAAATTACAGAAAATAAAACAACATAACTTGCAATTGACAGAGACAGCTGGTACTTCCTGGAAAGTTACATGTAGCTTACTATTTCTGTTATAATAAAAAAGCTAACTAAAATGACTTACATGCACTGCAATTAAATCACCATGTACTTAATGTGATGTAGAGTTTTAATTGGTCATGAATTTTAGCTGATAAAACCCCCTTGCATAAAGAAGACAGTATACACCAATCAATAGCAGTCATGGTCGAAAGGCTATTTAAAAGGCAATTCATGAATCATTTCTATGCCAAATATTATGTGGTACAAAAGATGAAATAAATCACAGGATGCTTTCACCAATCACAAGAGGAATAGTCACTGACAAAAACATGAAGTATCAAACAGGAAATACTGCATCTAAAAATGAAGCCTACACATGTTTTTTTAAGACAACAGAATTGGCCTCATCATGGGGTTCAGTTGCTTTCCTTGGTTTTAATAGTTTAAACCACTTTGATTTTTGCTGCCCATCACCTCAGTTTATGGTTCACCATACAGTATAATAGATTTGACACAACATAAAGCAAGACAAAAGTTAATTAAATTACTTTTAAAAAATTTAAGCCAAATAAAAATTGAAACTAAAACCTTTTAAATTTACTCTACTGTGTATGCAATCAGAGCCAGATATCTTTTGATTAAAGTTGCACATACATTGTATCTGGTCAATGAAATTTTAACCATGAAAAAGAATTAAAAGGTATAACAACATTTTTAAAATGCTGAACAGCCTTTTCACCAACGTTGTTGAAATTATATTAGTATAATTTAATTTACATGCATGACATCAGATACAATGTAATATACCTCGACATTGATTGATCCTATCTCTTAACAGCTAAGATGTTCATGTAAAAGTAGCCTAGCCAATCACAGATTTTCCTATTTACCCCACAATATATTGTATACCCATACAAAGTATAGAGGTACTGGATGACTGAGTAAAGCTGTATACAAGTTATTATGTTCAAGGTATAACGTGATCAATGTACTCATAGAGAGTAAATTGATCATTTCTCCTTGGTTACTGTACAGCAAAACAATGTAAGAGGAATAAACCAACAACTTACCAATACGATATCATCTGAATTTTACATCACTGCCCACAACTTAAAACCTTATCTACTATGAAAAATATTCAACACATCATCAGATGGTTTAAAGTCATTGTTATCTTCTTGATGACTAAAATCAGAGTAGAAGCCATTGACTCATTGTCAGTGTTATAAAAGAAATTTGCAACCCAAATTAAGCAGAACAAAACTTTGATATTGACAATCCATTAACAGTTCTGACAGCTTTGTATAAGGTGCCAAATAAAGGATGGAAAAAGACAAAAATTCATCACGTCAGCTCTGCATCATATCAGAGAGATTAACAATATTCAACTCTGCCTGATTAAAATCTTTGGTTTTAAGCTGACAAACAGGCTTTATACTCCCTTATATTGTATTGTGTAATGAAATGGATAATAAAATTAATGATAGTAGTCTTTGTTAAGGAAGTCAGTAATTTTCTAAATTGGAATGCCCATTGTTTTGTTGATACATGCTTTTGTATAAATTACGTATTGTTTATTTTCAAAAATTCCACAATCACTAATCAATACAAAGTAATGCTGTAGGTTGGTTACTGATTACAAAAGAAACTAAACACTTTCTACTGTACATGGACATGACTTTGTACATAATTATAATGAAGTAAGAAAATACATATTTTCAAATTATAAGGGTATACACTATACAGCTGCACTATTCCAGCTTTTGACTTACACTGTAGGCTGATCCATATTTATCAATAAATCTTGTTCAAATACAGTGCAGTTATGGTTAAATTTAGAGCTTTTTTTTTTCTTGAAGTGATATTAAGCTTTTGCCATTTAAGCATTTATTTTGCAACACTTTTCTTTTAATTCAGCTTGTAAGCCCCCCACCCACCTGCCAACCCACCCCTCCCCCTTCAGATAACAGGCCCACCAAAACTCACTTACATATGAAATTCCGGGTGCAAAGAAAGTCATTTTAAAAGCTTGCCATTCAGGAAAGCTGAAGCTAGCATATACTACCCCAAACGTCATTTCAACTAGCCCCAAAAACATTTTGATGAGCAGAACTGATTTCACAGTTCTTCTGTAATTTGAATTCTTCAAAAAACTTCACTTGCCCGTCCGGCAAGTTAAGAACAGAAGTCACTAACCCGATAGCAAAATCCACTAGCCCTGGGGCTGTCGGACACTACTTTCTTTGCACACTGTATGAAATTGTGTACGCACAGGACTGATAACTAGGATTTTCCTTCTTCTGCGCAAGAAGTACATGTACTCCCCCCCCCCCCATTTGGCCCTTAGAGTTACATGCCTCTGGACAGGGTACAGGTTTTTTTGGCTCCTAAATAAACAGATAAAATGAATAGTATACATGCAAGGATCTTCTAAAACAGGGTCTTAATTTTTCAGCCTTTGGGAATTTTTTTTGTGTTGAGATGCAGGACACAGGGCTACCAAATTCATTGATTAAGTACACCTGTAGCTCCTGGGGTTCCCACTGTTTCAATGTTGGCTGCAGCCACAGAGGTTGCATTCTGAATTCTCACCACATAGTTTATATATTACAATATGGGCTTGATTACCAGCTATTTTTTGCAAAGAACTATTGCAGATCTGCAATATGAGGTGAGAATTTTGAGACTGTGAAAAAGTTAGGGTATTTTTTTCTTTGTCAAAATCACTTTTTCAAGGTATGAACTGCCAGTGTAGTATCAGAGTCTCACATTAGCAAACCGTGCAAGCCTCATATGCCCATAATTCACTACACAAAAATACGGACTGTTTTGCAGTCTACATGTACACATAAATAGTGGTTAGACACCGTGTCTTACATGAGAAATATGATTTTTCAGTCTGTCATGGTGACACAGGCGGCTCGGAAGAAATAAACCGGGAGCTCCCGATAGAATGTCAAACCTATTTCCTTTTGGTTATTAGACTGGATGTTCTACCAATAAGCTACAGGAGGCATGTGGGAGCTGAGGTCACTACACTAGGCTCATGCAGGGTGTTCATTTAGCATCGGAGATCTGAGAATTCTCCGTTTTCTAGGCTAAATTCTCCGGCTGACGTTTGGTAGCCTATGACTAATTTTTAGTCAAACATGGAGCTTTTTTCAAAATTTTTTCCCATAACATTACACCTTTCTACAGCTACTAGATTTATTCTTAGCGAAACCCCTGCTCATGTGACAAACATCTAGCATACTGCTTGGACTGGAATATCAATTATGTGCTAATGCACAATGATAGAAATGTGATGGTGAATTTTAAGCCTGGTGAACACATGAGAAACTAAGACGATTAGTGACACAAGCAGCTCAGCAGCTCATTTCTATCGATGTCTTACACATGATCAATGGAAATTATCAACTGTACAGCACAGGCTTCAACCCATCCAACATGCACTTATGCACTACCATATCATTCTCACACTTATCAGGCAGTAAGCCACTGTAATCCATGGCTATATCCACATTGACCTCGCAATGATGAGATCATGAAAATGAAAATAAAAAACGTTTTTCCCAATGCTGACACAAGAAATGAATGTCAACAAAAAAGGAGAATTTGTATTTGAAAACTGAGTATTATCTGGGTGCAAAGAAAATCATTTTTACAGCTTGCCCTTCGGGCAAGCTGAAGCTAGCATTTACTAGCCCAGACGTCATTTCAACTAGCCCCAAAAACGTTTTGTTATTCTGTTATTCAAATTCCTCATAAAACATCACTTGCCCGTCGGGCAAGTTAAAAACAGAATTCACTAGCCCGATAGCAAAATCCACTAGCCCCGGGCTATCGGACAGTACTTTCTTTGCACGCTGATTATCAATGTTGTTATTACTACTACTACTACTGCTACTGCTACTGCTACTGCTACTGCTACTACTACTACTACTACTACTACTTTTAGTTGTTGATTACACTGTTAAGTTCAGTTCCCACTGGGATCATTAGCCCCTTTATAAGCTGCTCCTCGTGAATTTCATACCACCTGATGCTGAACAGTTTACTTGTGGCTGCTTATTTGTATCATACTACTTTTGCATCTCTTTTTTAAAATGATCTGACTCTGACTTTTGCTCAGCATATCTTGCTAATGGCACTAATATGAACTTAATTCCAGCTATTCTTAGTGCTCTGTATATTACTTTTCGCATATATCCCTTATATTTTCATGCTTTTGCTGTAACTCTTAGTGGTATAATAAACTCGATTGATGGTGGCTCCCTCCATTTATCATTGAGTTGTTTTGTCTCTTTATACTTATAACAGAAATATTTTGTATTTGGCTGAGCGTACAATGTAGCGAAAGAGAATAGAACTACTACTATTCCTATTGCTGCTGCTGCTGCTGCTCCGGCTTGCTGGTTGTTTCCTTTATCAATTTTTTTGAAAGTAACTGTAGATACATGTACATGTAGATCTCTCAAACAGAAGTACAGTTAGCATCCTTGACATCCACTCTTACACTGTAGGGCGCATTTCTTTACTAAAACCCAAATCCAGATTTTTAATCCAAAAACGGATTATTGATCCAAATCATCCACAACAGAAATGGATTCTTTGGATTATCCAAAACCAGATACTTTGGTCACATGATTCAAAGCATTTCTTTACTAAGGATTCAAAAAGAGCGAACAATGCCAGTGGTAACTCAATGAAAACAATAATTCATTTATTACACACATCAGCTGTTTGACTACACTGCCCATAGTAACGGTCATTTTTTAACCCAGGACACGGATTAAATGATCGATTTGTCGGGGTGGTAAAATTACAATACAAACAGGACATGTACTGTTCTAGTTCACAAGGACAAAATTACTACACAACTTCACCCGTGCGTCAATATCCTTGAGCTAATCGTCCAGAATACAATGAAACGTCAGTAAACTTGCAAAACTGTCAGCAGCCGTGCTATTCTTTCGCCGAAATACTGTTGATATTGTGGGTCATTTCTATGGAAATGAATTAAAAATAATCGTCTTCTGGATACATCGTTTTCTTTTCTTAACAAAAAATCCTAATGATCCAGATTTTTTATCTGATCTTGGATTTTAGAAAAGAAACGCACCCTAAATTGTTATAAAGAAAGACCATGTTTATGATTTAAAACAATATCTTCTGACGAAAATTAAAATAAAATTGGTTAACAGACCGCTCATCTCAAAGGCCAGGAACTGCAGCGGTGAATCCCCAGGAACAAACACAGACAAACTCAGGACTACAATTTAAGCTTAATTTACCTTTCCTGGCCTGCCAATAGAAACCTATGGGCTTATTACAGGGTTTCAAGTTTATTGAGGAAATCACAACAATTATTGAGGATATAGCGTTGGGAATACCAACTATGACCAGCTGTAACCGATGGCAAAAATGGCCACTGTTATGTTAATTTCTAAAAAAAATCTGGAATTATACATCGTTCACAAGCACAAACAACAGCTCATGCTTCCTGCTTTAAATTAATGAGGTTCATAAACTATTTATAACCATTTACCTGTTGTAGACTAGCTTCTTACTTTACAGCGGTAATAAGATATTAATGATTCATGCCATTACATGTATGGCGCATTTACCGCCAGGGTGTATCGGTCAAGAGAAAACAACCAGTTCTTCAAATACCACCTTACGTACTGGACCCATAAACTACTCACCTTTGATTGAAATCTCTTCCCTTTCTTCCTTCTTTGGCCGTTAAAGGTCTTTTCCATCGAAAGACAGCTGTTTGTTAAGAGATGTCTTCGTCGATCACATGAATAAAAGCCATCGTCGAGGCAAACAGCCGTGTCAAAGGTTTGGCATTTCTCTTCGTCCTCTTTGAATTGGCGAGCTATGTCCGCTCGAAGCAAATATTTTTGGCGCAAAGTGAAATCTACAGTGTACCAGAGCGTGTCGTCGAATTTTAAGTAGTCTTGACTCTTCCTCTCCAATTAAAAGAAGAATTCATTCATTACGCCATTTAAAACAGTTGTCTTCTCGTTACGTGGTTCAATTCAGATCTGAAAAGCTCACGCTGCGTGAAACATGGCGTCTTTTGTTGGAAAAACAAATGGTGGCGGTGAAATAGACACTGGCGGGAAAGTGTTGCTATGGTTTCCAACAAAGGAATCACCCTTGTGGAACTGACGGACGAAGTGACATGTGCTTTTAAAATACACAAACAATAAACGAGATTCGATCCTCGGCTTTAGCGCGGAAACTATGCTGTTAGACCTTTTACAGTTCGAGTTATAGTAAAAAAGACCACATAAAACATTTATTGTAACTTCGCTGTTTCTGCTATTGAGTGTTCCTGTTCAACGAAGTTTTAGCGAAGCCTCGGGAACGGACTCGGGAAGGGTACTAAGAATAAGGATCGAATTTACTCGTAGAATTATCTTTCTTTGTGCTCATGATCTCTCGCCCATTTTACTGCCGGTTAGAAAGACTGGTTCCCTGTAGTTTGATCATATTTAAATAAAAGGCAAAAGAAAACATCAAAAGAGAAAAGCTTCAGACGGCCATCGATCACGCACAAGCGTGACTGGCGCAAGCGGTGACTCGCACGTGGCCTGTCATCACCAGACGACACTCGTAGGGGACACTGCTGATATTTATAACACTCCGTTCTTACAACAGCATCAATGTGGGTTTTGTTTTCAGTCAATTAAGAATACGCATGCGCATTAGGGTTTAACTAGTAAACCAGCGCTTTAACGTGGGCAAAGTAAAGGGCAGTTTACAAGGGCAGAAGTGGCGATTTTGTTGATGCCGCAGATAGTGCGTGTCATGTGGATCGCAATTTCAACTCGATTTAACATCAGTTTTGGAAGCAAGAACCAAAGTTACGTTACAAAATAGAAGGACTAACCTTGCTTCTGTCGACTAGATTTTAAGTACGTCGCAGCCGCTCAAGGGAAATTCGATGACGATCGAAATTTAGTTTTCCTGGGCCTTGCCTAATAAAACACTTGTCATAAAGATAAAGAAAGCTTTCCCTAAAATCGCCGCCATAAACCCCAATAAACTGCCCCTAGTCATGTGACCAACCGCGCGACAAAATCACCACAAGGCAGTTATTCCCGCAATTTTACACCCCCGCTCCCCTGACTGCCGTCCTCCGATTGAAGAGGCTTGCTTCAGTTTCTCTCTTTTTTGGATAAAAAAAAAAGCCTCCAACTATAACTACAGATATAAACTAGCAAAAAGATCTATTTCCACATCCTAGAATTGCACTATCAACAAAATATCGCACTGTCCAGAGTCGTTGGTGTTCGTTACGAGCTGCGTTTGTCTTCCATAAAATTCGAGTTTGCGACCCGTGGGTGGGGTTACTCAAACAGTTTCATACGGAGAATCTGACAGAAAAGGTACCCCTTTCACTTTTCTTATATTTTGACAAATGGTACTCGTTAATTCATAGTACCTAGTTTAGAACTTTAGAATATCAATAAATCACAAACTAAAACGATATCTAGTCTTTTTCTTGCCATAAAATGCATCTACTTGCACTTTTGGGCCTTTTTGCAAACCGAAATGTCAGATTTCCCTACAATTTCATATACTAGAACTAGTGATATCCTTAGGGATGGACCATTAGAAAATTTATGGGGGGGGCGGGCGAAGTAAAAAAAAGTACTCGCGCAAGGGAAAATTAAATGAAAAAAATTCGTGCACGCCAACAATGGGCTCCTGAAAAAACAGGAGCCCATCACCTGACGCCAATTAATCCTAAAAAAATATTCATGCTATGGCCTAAAAAAATTCATACAAGGAATTTGATACCGAAAAATAATTCCTGCGGCTCGAAAATTCCCCTCCTCCCTCCCCCCCACAACTTTTCAAATGGTCAGTCCCTTAGCCTTGCCTGTCGGACGGAGTCTTCCCGTATAGGCATCAAAGGGTGTCCCCCCCCCAGGGGGGTCTGCGAAGACGATTTATCATAAACCAAGCACTCAGACATGAAGAATAAAGCCAGAATAACTGATAATTTAATTCCCAGCAGCTGGACAGATACAAAATTTTAAAACGCTAACGTATCTGATATTCTATCATTTCATGTCACCAGAAACTCTAAAAGGTTTTGCAAAACTGCTTTCTTGCTTCTATCGCTTAGTTTGTCGCCGAGTTGAAAATCTTCTGATATATATTCTTTAAGTTATATCCTGTGCCTGATAGTTTTTAAATAATTAATAACAAATTTAATATGATGTACTGATACTTTCAAAAGAGCAAATTGGTTTACTCGGCACAAATTGAAATGCTTTGCCCTAGTTCCGATCGAAGTAGTGACCTGAAGACTTTTAATATTCTGTGACGTACATTTAAACTATTCTATAGTGAAAAGTTAAAAATGAAAGAGGAAATGAAAAAGTGACTGTAAAGACATTTCAACTATTTCGGCCCTGGGGCTATGACTGCTCTGATTGATGCTTCCAATAGCCTGTTGGGCAGGTCTTTCACTCAGCGACTTCTTTCGGCCGAGGTTACTCGTTCAAGAAAGCCCTCAGTTAAAAAAAGGAAAAATATTTTTAATCAGAAAAAAGAATGAACGCGTCGATCATCGGGAATCACTGAGCTCCGTTCTAGGAAAGTTGTTTGAGCTACGTGTCAGTATGAGACTAATCCAAAAAAAAAAATCTACCATGACTGGTATTACTTACAAAAATAAACATTTTCACTTAACGTGATTACTTAGTTTTTTCCTCATAGAGGATTAAAAGATTTAAGAATTTAATCTCTTCGCACACTTCGAATGGTAAGCATTTGCTTATAGCTGCCTTTATTCTAGGAACTTTTCGAGGATTTGCCTTGAAGTCCACGAATTAATGTTTTTTTTTTCGCTTTGTCGGAAACAAAGTAACTGTATGCGCTAACTATGTAATGTCAGTCTAGTTTATACTAAAACAATAGCCTTAGAATTCTTCTTCGCCGGTGGCCTGCGAGCAAGCTCTCCATTTAGGGGATATCGTGGAAGTCACGCGCGGAAGGCACTCGAAAAGAGCCAGAGCGAGAGCGCGTTCTCACGCAGCTCGCTTCGCCCTTCAAAAAGCCCTTCGTAATGGAGAGCTTACACACATAAACCCGCAATTCCCGTTCGATACCAATTGAGTTATATAAGATCAAGAAATCATCACGGATTTTACCCTTTCACTCCTAAACGTACTTACAGGAAAATAAAATTTAAAAAGCTATTTTAAAATCCTGAGACTGGATAAACAGTCAGCTGAAGCCAAATTTCTGCCAATGAGGCCCTAAGTTTCATTTGATTGAGAAGCAAGGAGTGACAAAATATCTCGTCTTTCATAACGTATATTTTAGGAGTGAAACGGTTAATTACAGTTATCTCACCTGCAGTGTTAATAAAAATATAAAGTATATCGTCCTGGCATGAGTGAAACTTTAAAAGTAAAGGTCCATCTATTATATTAGATAAGAGTACCCCATTTTAGATATACGGCTTGTATCTTTGAACACGGACTAATATGATGAATTCGATATATTATACAGCTGCTCAAGAGTGATTGGTATGATACGCGATGAATGAGAAACTTGAACATAACATTGGGCGAGTTGACACGTAGGCAAATTAGCTGGAAAGCTGTTCAGTACTTATGTATATCAAAATAATGTTTTTTTTCTAAGTCTAATGAGAGATTTTTAAAGATGTTCTTCTTATCATTTCAGTTTTTTACAATCTCTCTTTGATGCACAGTTCATGGTGTCCGGGCATTAAAACTACGCCCACCTCGCCACTTAAATCTGGATGTGGTTTTCCTGTTGGAACTTCAACTTTAAACTGGTGCAAAAGCCTTGCAGCGATCAAAAAGACCTCAGTTTTGGCGAGGGATTCGCCCAAGCAGCCACGCCGACCAGCGCTGAATGGCAAGTAACTGCGAACTCCAGCTGCTGAGAATTTCCCCTGTGAATCCAGAAAGCGTTCAGGGTTAAATACGTCCGGCTTTTCCCATTCGTCTGTGTCGTGGTGGATCGCCCAGATGTTAGTAATCAACATTGTCTCTTTCGGTACGTCGTAATCACCCAGAGTGGTATCACATGTGGCCTTGTGTGGAAGGGATAGTGGCACGATTGCTCTGATGCGGAGCACTTCCGCTATGGTGGATTCCAAATATGGCAAGTTCCCGCGATCACTCAAGCAAGGCATGCGCCCACTGCCGATAACGTCATCCAACTCTGCATGGACGCGCGCTTGAACCTCTGGGTAGGTTGCCATGTAGGCCATAAGCCAACGGAGGGTGGTTGCTGAAGTTTCCAAGCCTGCGTTGAAGACGTCATTCATTGTCATCACAATGTGGTCTTCCGATAACAATTGTGTCACTTTGCTGTCTTCTTGTTCTGCCTCGTAATAAGCTTTCAGTAGGGCATCAGTCAAGTCCTGAACCTCAAAGTTATTGTTAGCATTGTCTTCTTCGAACCTCACTTTGTGTTCGCGGTATTTGGTGTCCAAGATGTCGTCCCTGATGGCTCTCGACTCGCGCAGTGTCTTCACGTCTTCCAGGGGTAAAAAGCGCAGCAGAGGGATCAGGTCCAGTATGTTGTAACTTCCAAACAGCCTGATGAAGTCATCATTATACTTGAGGATTCTCAGAAATTCATCATCGCCAATGTCATAGCTCTCACCGTAAACAATAGCACAGATCACATTCAATACTGCCAGCTGGATGTCCTCTTTAGGGTTGAAAGGTCTTCCCTGGTAGGAAGAGATTCTTTTCGCGAGAAGTTCCACTTCACTGCATATCAGCCCCTCCAGGCGCTTCATGCCACTTCCGTACATGCGCAGGGCAGAGTGCGCTATCTTGCGTTGGTAAATCATGCCTTGCGTGAAGTCCGCGCAGATGATATCCTTGAAACCACGTGACAAGTAACCGGAAATGTAACTTGCGGGCCTCCCCGAGAAGTCATCCCTCTTGGTAAGAAGGGCCTCTCTAGCAAGGTCAATAGAATTGACCACCACGCAACGTTGACCTCCAGGCAGGTACATTGTGTAGATCTTTCCATACTCCTTTGCCATCTCAGTCATGGCCACGTGACCAGGCTTTCCCGCCAATTGAGGTAGGTTGCCAATCAGCGGGTAATGACGTGGGCCGGGTGGTAGGTTTAGTTTTGCCCGTCTTGGGATGACTGCGAGTAGAATGGCACCAACCACGGCGCATACAATGGCAATTTCCAGAAACATTCTTGATAAACCTGTTAAAAAAAGGATATAAAAGATCAGTCATTAACTCTACACTAGCTCAAGTTAGCCTTCGAGTACAGTAAATCAGCAACTCTGCTATGGTGAGTATTGCTTAACGGAGTGTGTGTGATGATTGTCAGAGATAAAGTTTAAACCCTGCGTTTGCCGACACGTACAATAGACCTTTTGGTGATAAAGGGTATCTATTTGGGGTGGGATTAGGTAGCCTACATGCAAGCAGACGTAGGAGCGCTGGTTAAGGATTAGTATTTCATCTAGAATTTGCTTCGGAACAGTTTTGGCCTGTTGCATGAAGAGCCGCCACTCATTGCTCCCATTGCTGGGGACGTTTCGGCGAAGTTACGCAAAAGTGCAATGTTATTTTACAGCTTGTAAATGTCAGGTCCCTCGATTAAGAGTAACTTTGTTATTTTTTGTTTGGTTATAATACAAACGGGAAGTTTCAGCACCGCCGGAAAGACTAAAAATTTCTGAAGAGCGATTTAAGTGATTTCATGTTATATTTAGGGGCAGCGGCTAAATCAAAAGTAACCTCGGTCAGAGAGTCCACCTCTTCCTTCTGAATTCAGGGACTCTCAATATTTTTATGAACGAATCTCTCCTATGAGGCACGGTATTCAGATTCAATCCGTGATTTTCTTCAGTCAAAATGATAAAATTGTTGCATGACAAAAATTCCAGCTGCACTTTGTGGCACGCGCCAATGTTTTGCAACTGAAATGATAAGTAATTGTATTTCGAAAAGATACTTAAGATAAATGAGATGGTTTCCTTAAATTCTACCCCGTTGTTGCTCTCTTCATTCGTTCCTGTTTTAGTCAAAATTTCAGTTCATGTAGCGTAGATCGAACCACACTTCTACTAGCTTGACCATGTGATAGTTAAGATACAGATCATAATTAGGGTGGTCAAAGCGTGACACGCGGCAAGCAAAGAGAACCTTTGTACAACTCTCCAGATCGGCTTCGGCTCGTTGCCTAAGAGAACCCTCGGAATGAGGTTGTCTGATATGTTGCGTTATTCTTTTATTACTTAACTCATTTTTAATTTCACTGCCTCAAAAAGCAATTCGTGCCAATTTGTAGGGCAAACGTTTTAAGCTTAAAATGAATGTTTGTTTTTTGTTTGTTTAATTTCACGTTAGACCGCGGCTGTCTTAGACCATTCTGATGCTTTATCTTGAGTCAGTTGTTATGTAAGTTGCGTTCGTTATTGATAAATGGATTAGTAAAATAAAAATAAACGCCTGCAACATGTGAAATCGAGCTCTTTGAAAAAATAAATTGAATGCCAGATGAAGAAGAAGTTAAGTGATTCTTTCGAGAGCTCAGACGTGTGAGTATTTGTAGATAATCCTGCCAGGAGACATGAGTAATCTCGTCTGTACGCTAAACCCCTCTCCAAAAATGGCCAAAAAAAAAAAAACAGAACGAAACCTCCAAATTTTATTTTGGAAAACATTGAAAACCACGAGAACCACGAGAACCACGCAGAAACACTGCTGAAGAGGTTTCATTTGAATGGTAACAAAGGGCGCCGGTTTTATCAAAAGACTCCAAAGTTTCGCACGTTCCTTTGACTACTGCTAAGCGGGCGTAGCCTGCTCCGGCGTTCAGAAAGTGGAGTAAGGCTTTAAGACTCGCATCTCTTTGCGTCGAACGCCTAGCTGAGAGCAACCTTACTTATAACAAGAGAAAAACTTCTTTTATTTTTGTTTGCATTTCGGGCAAAAAACGTCGGTTAAACCAACATATAAATTGAGCTAACATAAGCAGTTCTTTTGTTTCTAAGCTTAATCCAGAGGAAAACGGTGACAGTCATGTTGAATAGATTTTCAAGCGTCTCTAGGTAAGTATTTTCATAAAGACTAAGCACCCATATCGCTTGTTTATTTTCATCAGAGTACAAAAAGTCCTCGTGTAGATCACATGCAAATCCTTTCTTAGTCTACTGCGCTCAACATGTGCATTCTCCTAACTGCTCAGCATACAATCTGTTTGGTACTGATGAGGAGAAAACGTTTCTCGATCAAGATGTTTGTGTCTTGGCGATCATCTCTTGATTCTTATAACCTTTGTTACCGTTCATAGGGGTTAAAGGGCTTAGAAATATTGACTGTCTTCGTGATAAGAGGAGCGAGCTGTGCAATCTTTTTCGGACCACGGTGTTTGCCTCTCTGGCTACCCCAAAACAATATCTGTTGAGAATTGTCAGGAATAAAATGACTTGTTCCCATCTATTGACCTCTAAAGCTGTGTCAGACTTTGTTTAGTTTTAAAGCCAAACTAGACATGTTTGCATATAGAATGCTTGTGGTTGTGTGAGCATTATTGATAAAATTAGTCTTACGCGCAAAGACCCAGTACTGGCCCTTAGACGCCAAAACGTAATAAGTCTCCGAAAATTCGACGAGACACTTGGTACTTTATGCTGTATTTAACTTAAATTTGATCAATTTTATAGCATGCTTTAATGTTAATACACCCTGCAATTTATTTTTACTGATCCCACGCAATTTAACATTCGATAGTTTATTCGCTGGGTTTTGTAAGAGCGACACATCCAACTACAGAATGAAATTGAAAACTCATCACTCCAAGCACTTCCTATATCTTTGGGATAATTAGATCGAAAGTACTTTAAAATTCGAGGGATATGTAATGCTCGCCCTCTTCCCACGAACAAAAAGAGGAGATGTCATGCGATTTAGCTTAGCCCAGTATGAGAGCACATGAAGTTTGTAAAAAAACAATCAATGATTAGAAGAGGAAATCAAACAGAGAGGAAAAGGAAATAATACTTGAAACAGAGGAAATCATGAAAACTTAATGTGTACTTCTTAAAGATGCTCACAGCTAGTTGAGAGTTTCATGAGATATTGATAAGAAAATATTGATAATGGCAGCCTTAGATAATTGACAAATTATACTTCTTACCAAATTAAGCTTCACACCACGCTAATTTTGTCTATTCTAAAATAGTTCAGGGTCTTTATTGAATTTATAACTGATAATCTGGTTGCTCCGCCCAAGAGTGGCACGATTAGTGATTTGCACCATGGTCACTAGCAGACAAAATTTGCAGATATGGCTGAAAAATTCACCTAAATTAAAATGCGGTCAAATACTTTGAATAGCTTTTGATTTAGAATGATAACAAGTCTCGCTAGCTCAAAACTGAATTACTAAATGCAACCATGTATCTGGGCAAACATTTCAAAGTAAGAACGAAAAACGGGACAGCGGAAATACATGTGCGATCTGAAATTTATATGCAATTTTAAATGGCTGTTGCCGGCGGTCTTAAGTTCCGCAATTACTTTAAGTTTCTTTCGCTCAATGTTCTGTCATCAGAACAAATTGAAAGGAATTTTAAGATGAACTAAAGATCAGTTGCCGTTTTCGTTCCATTGTGTCGTAAAGAGGGGAAACTTGTCTAAAAATGTTGACTTTTTTAGCAAGAAATAAAGATGCCTAACATTTTCCACTGAAGAGGGCCGGGACGCATGTGGGTTACTAAGAAATATGTTATTGATGTAAACAGTGATTCAATAGCCTCGTTGCGCGTAGTTGATAAATTTTGAGAGCTAGTGAGAATATCTAAACTCGAGCATACATAAATCAATATAAAAAGAGCCATCGACAGGTTTTCAAGACCTCACGAAATTTCTGTAGGATTAGATAACTTATCAGAACAGTTTTTAAGGAAAGTAAATAAAAAGATTCAGTAGTGAATCAATAAGGGCGTTTTCCACAGCTCAGAAATTTATGTGCAGCAACTTTTGCAAGAATTGAAAGTAAAATAACTTTTCAGGAGTTAAATATTTCTTAATTTTAAGCTTGAATGTGCCAAAACGGAAACAATTATAATTGCCGGCTTATTGCTAAAGATAAGGTCGGTATGGAAATGTCTTTTGAACGCTACACAAAGAGTACAAAGTACAACTGTACAACCGCGGAAGGCGGGAGCCAAGGACAGAATAACCTGGAAAGGGTAACTTGGTAAATTATAAAGAGTGAGAAAAAGAAAATGTTAAATGTTACATAGAATCCTTCCAGAAATTTTCCAACTTAGTGAATGTTATCGTACCTGAGTGCAGTGAAACTTAATGTTTCGTCTTTTCCAACCTTGGTGCCGTAGGGCTTAATGGACAGTCTGCTCTACAAAGCTAGAGGTTGCTTACAAACAAGAACGTTTCAGGGGTACCCTTTTATATCTGATTTGCTACGTGACAGCTATCAACGTACTTTGCGTGTTTACGCGTATCGCACTTGCCATTCGCGGATAAAATTAGACATGCAACGCAGCGTGAAATTGCAAGCTGGCTGCTAGCTCCACCGCGCGCCATTGTAATCGGTCACCCTTCGACTCACCGTCTCGCCCACGTATAAACTGTGCAGCAGTGCAGCAGTAAAGACCTCAAAAACGCGATCTTAAAAATCGAAATCGGCCTGGCCATAGTATATACGTATTCTATGCTTGCAACTTCATGCTTACATTTTGCAAAATCACTGTGGCTATCACTCGACTTACCCACCGTGCGGTGTATAAATAGTTTTGTTTAGTGCACCGGCAATTAGTCACGTTTTTTGACTTGATATACACGCCATGATTCAAGGTCAAACAAAGCTTGGTTTATTTAGTCTGTGTTTATCCAGCGCCATGGAAATACAACTTTATTTCACTGAGCTAATATTTGTTCGCCTCCCTCGTATTACGTCTGCGAGACCGTTCCGCAAAACGTCACGAAAAATCGTCATCACGCGTCGTCTTCGGTTATTTTTAGCCAGCAGACGAGTTTCAATGCAGATTCAATTAAGTCCAGATATAGATGAAATCAACGGCAAACACAAATATGATTCCTCGCGGCAGAGTTCGTTCCGACGAAAAAATGAATCGCGCATTCGTAGAGCGCGAACGAACAAGTCTTCGTGATCGCATTAAAAATAGCAAAGTCACGGAGGTTTTGGTCACGTTATGTTGTATTGATAATGCATGGCTTGGGGTCAAACATAATGAACATTATCCCATAATCATTGGCCGTAAACTTGTAATCGCCCAGTAGACGGGAAAATCATAAAGTACGTCTAAAAATTATGCCATGGCATCACGTAGACGGCGAGCAGTAAGTCGTGTTCCTGAAAACAGACAATTCGGGATTAAGGGAAACAAACTCCATGCTCCATGGGGTGAACGCGGTATAACCCATGTTACATGCTGCGGATTGATGTTTGCCTAGTTTTCGTTATCTGCTGTCAATCTCCTTATTATGTCTGCGTACAATATTATGATAGAATGCCTTTAAATATTCTTAAGGTTAAGAAAACCTGGCAAAAGAATCAAAATAACTATACGTGAGTTAAATTTCCTTCAATTCGCTGAGACTGGATTTAGTTTTAGTTTAAGAGAATATCATTAACAAATCAATTATTGCAGCTTGCGTAATATTTCAGATACTAGGGGTACCGGCTACATACCGCAAAACCATACCCTTGACTATTTAAACTTTGGATGTTTTGAGTAAAAGGACCCACTGCAAAAATATGAAGATGACACACTTAAGGTAACAGACACAGCAATCTAGTCACGCTAAAACACGTGCCTGCCCTTTGGCAGGGCACCGATGTGAAAGCCCTCTAGAGGACCGGTCTTTAAGATTAACATAAGCAATAGACAGTTGAAAGGTAAGCAGACAAGAAAAACCTCAGAACGGCGGTAGCTCTCTTCAAAACACGAAAAATTTTTTCATATATTGACTCTTTGAACAAGGAGCTAAAGAGTGATTTGCTTGAATTTGCCATTATTTGGGACATAATTGGCCGGCTGTCTATCTTTGATTAATCTCATTAGTTTTGTTATGTCATTAACGGCATGTTAAATGGTTTATTTGTTTATTTATCCGTAAGAATTTAAATTATTTCACGAAGTGATGGAATGGAAGTTTCATACGTGTCTGTGATAAAACATTCTTTTATGGCCAACAAAAACGACTTTTGTTCCAGAACCAACATACTTAACACTTCATGTTCGTCTTCTTGTGTAATATCCTTTCTCATATTTTTAGACGCAAATATAACGTCATGACCTGTGTTCAGTTGATGTTAAAATTAAACGATTCATGATCTACTCTTGAGTTAATAACCAACCTTTGTGGCACTAAAAAAAACTGAGACGGAATATTTTCTTTTATCACGTACGTGTAACAGAGACGACATATTTAGATGACTGTGTCGAACTTAACACGTACAAGGTTGAATTTAATTTTCCCGTCTGCGTGCAATTAATTGTAGTGATCTTCAAGTGCCAGGGCCAAGATCGAAAATGCCTATGACAGGGGTTATTCATTTGCTCAGGGGAGAGCGCTCTCGTTTACACTAGCTTGATAAGAACGGACAAAGCGATGGATTCGGTACATTCACCCATGTCACCTGTCACAAAAGAGTATCTTAGTGCGAAACAAACTCTATAATTAAAACTACTAGGGATTATAGGTTAGCATAGTGTGAAAAAAGATATTATCATAATAGTTTATTTTGCTGAGTATAATTACTGGATTAACGCGTAGTCTCTAAAACAATAAAAAAACACAACTTGTGTGGGCTTTGATCACGATTTGAGCAACTTGACTCAGCAACAAGTTATTGACACATCGAGACACAGAGTTTTGTTGACACAAAACGTTTTTTGTACATGCAACCAATAGTCGCATTTGCAGTAAGATAACTGTTTAGTCTTGGTGCTTATAATGGTTGCAGATGACAAACTGTTAAGACGTTCTTTTCACTCTGATTAGTTTGTAGAAGTTCGGTTTATGATTGCCCAGTGTAGTTATCAGGTCTTAAAAGTACCTTGGAGCTATGCCTACATCAATTGTTTACTCAAAGTATTGGCTAAAGGCAAAGGTCGAAGAAAAATTCAAATTTCATCTTGCAAAGTCCTGAAATCCAAATCAAGCGCAACGCAAAATCCTTTAAAAGAGGCTTAAATTGAAAGGATTTGGCCCACGGACAAAAACGTTCGGGTAGAACAATGTACAAACCTAACAGAGCCACGTGAAAGTATCGTTGAAGAGGGCTGTGACACCATTTTCGAACACTTCGACCACGTGCTCATTGTGCTGGCTTTACCCAATTACGCTTAAACAATTAATGTCATGTGTTTTTGACAGCGAATGGCCTATGTACAGAATCAAAAGGGTTGCAGCTTAGACTTCATCAGGCCTAGTTCACAAGTTTTTTAAGTTTTGATTGTTTGGAGAAATTGTGGGTGAATAGAGTTGTCACGGTTTTCGACGCCATCTTGACGAGTAGACAAACGCGTGAGAAATTTCCGTAGAACGGCTGTTCTGAAAAAAATATGATGGTAAACTAAAGCTTCATTCCTAAGTTTTCTACTGAAAAAATTTGAGGGCTTTACATGCGCTAGAAGACATAGAACCACTTTTTAAATTTCCCATACATTTGTCTGTAAGAATGTCCCGGGAAATTTTACAGACAAATATATGGAAACTCTAAAGCAAGCCTCTGGAGAAATTTAAGCACAGGTACGCCTCCAAACTTTTTTACGACAATCCTTTGCTTTGTAGCTTTAGTTTACAATTGATAATTTTTTTCAGAACAGCCGTCTTACGGAAATTATTCCAAATTAGATTCTCATACAAGCACTGTAATTTCTCACACGTTTGCCTACTCGTCAAGATGGCGTCGAAAACCTTGACAAGGTCTATTAAAAGGTACTTAAGGTATTTTTAGCAACGATTAAAAGCTATTCCCTGGAACATAGTAGGTAGATATATATTGCTCACAACTTTTTACTCCTCATGATAAAAACAACGGGTAAAGCCTCCAAAGACGGACAAACTGTGAAAAGAAAGTCTGTAAAAAGACAAGTTTGCAGACAATGTCGTTACGTAATCCAATACGACGTTTAACGGACTCGGCTTATGGTCGTTTTACATTTAGCATCATCCAAAAGGCACTAACGCTGTGAAAAACGTGACTCGACAAAAAGGAATTCTTGCTAATTGAGGAATTTATTTAAAAAATGCTCTTTTTTGACAGTTTTAAACCTAAGAATACTGCTTCGAATTTGGAAAAAATCCCAGGCACTTTGTCAACCAGCCTCCAAGTTCAAAAGAGCGACGTAATTCAACGGAAACGTTGCCCGTTCAGTTCGCACTTAAGGCATGACTAATAACCTAATTTAATTATGCATATTTTATAAAATGCTTTTCAAAAACAATTTGCCTCGATCTATGAAATTAAAACTGAAAAATGAACTACAGAAGCTCAATAGTGTTAGGTAACATTTTGATGGCCATACTTAATCTTATGCCCAACCCTTTCCCCCATAAAAAAAACCACGCATTTTTCGAAGTCATCGACGGAAAAATGTCAAGAGTCATTTGTAATCATGTTTTATAATTATGTTATTTCGTGAGTTCATTTTTTATGATAACAAGTGGAAGCAAACAGTTTTAAATGGCACTTGCATTTAACAAATATGCATATTTAATGAGGCAATCATGACTAATTCTTTTTTATTTTTCTTCTCAGAAGTTACGCTCTTCAAATTAATACTACATCTTTCAAAGATTTTTGCAACAATTGAAGCACTCCCAAGCGGCTTTTATGATATGAACTAAAACTCTCCCGTTATTACTAGCCGAGTGTTTTACATACGATCCACTCTTGATCTATTGTAGTCAGAATTGGGTCAAATTTCTGGGTTATTTTGGAACAATAGAAAATATGTGACATTCTTGTAACTAACTGATTCATAGTGACGAGGTCACGAATCAGCCCGATTAGCGATGAATGGTCGATGTCTGTCCAGATAAGCCAGGTTAAGTAAATAAACCCTTGTGTTTTCTCCATAATTTAGACGTTTTTTACAGCTTCCCTTCGGTATACATGTTCCACTGTTTTGAAGAGGTTGCCAAAAAGGAAGTGAAATAGCTAAGCTGAAGAAAAATTGCCACAAATAGGCGAATACTTGTTTGACAAAGTATTTATTGCACTCAGGGTGCTTTTTTTTTAACCACTTAAGAAGAACTCGTGCACTTGTTCTAACAGAAGGGCGCCACTTTCGTCGCCCTTTCCCTAAAAGAGTCAGATACCGTGAGTCTACTCGGGAGAAATGCCAGAATGTAAAGAATGCAGCAGTTATAACTTTTCATGACCATTTCAATGAGTCTTTAGTGTGATTGTTCAAATGAAACCCCTCACACACGGTACTAGCCTGTTCCAAGGTACAACGTAAAGAGAAGTGAGCAGAAAAAAAACAACGAGGGGTGGGGTAGGGATGAGAGAGAGTCCTCTCTCTCCCCAGTCTCCCCCTCTTTCCTCCTTATTTTTTTCTCTCTCTCTCCCTTCGCGCTGCACTCCAATATCCAAACACCTGGAACAGGCTAACACGGTACCATTTTTTTTGCACTTTTTTTAAAAAGAGGATACAAGAATTTTTTGAAAGTTTCTGGAGTTTTGATTAACTCTGATCTGGGATACATGTATAGTTAATATAAGAACTTCTTCTAAGAAGTATTGTCAGGCGTCCGTAAGTAGCTTCGATGTAAGAGCAATTTGTTTGTATCTCTTTAAACAGAAATAGGCCAATAAGAAACACTGAAATTGTTTTTTTTTTCGCGAACAGTACATCACTTTAGATTAAATATTTCCAGCCTTAAATCACATGAAACGTTTGAGTCGGGATTGCCGAAACATGGTCCAATATTTCTCGATGTTTCCCAAAGATAACACGTCTCCCGAAACGTGCCTCCCTCCGGGCTACTGACTCATAGTAAATAAACATTGTAAGGCTGAAAGTAGGTCACGTTTAAATTGGAACCTAAAACAACCGTTACCTTATTACTCGACTGAAAATAACGTCTACATAAGCGAAATGCTTCAAATGCATGATCTGCGGAACCTCTACTTCCAACGCATCGACATACAACTCCGATTATTTAAGGCAGGAGTAATTGTGATGCCTGATGTCACGTTTAATTAAATGAATAAAAAGATACTTAGTGTACAGAGATGCTGCAGAGGTTTAAGTGATAGAGTAGCGATATGTTTTAGGATCGGCCGGGTTACGAGAAAGGCTGGCATGCAAGCTTTCTGGCCCGTGTACAAACGAAGCCTTGTACCTTACAGTAGACTGTTAATTAAAGACTGTTTCAGCCTTAAAGTGGCAAAACGTAGCCCTGCAGGTCAAAGTCTGATACAGTCTCTCCTGGAGTCATTTGAGCACAATTCAAGCTAAAACAGCCCCATCAATAGCCTATTCCAGCCCGCAGAGGGACTCCTTTCAGCCCGTGGGTGTAAAGTAATTGGACTGCCGCTTGTTGTTGGCCTGATCGAGGGAGCCAAATTAGACCCCCCAAAAATAGGACTGGGAGACATATCTCATCTTTAAGAGCACTACATGAGGCATAATCCCTCTTGAGAAAGACACTATTTTAGATGAAAATATAGTTTTAACACTTAGCTTTTACGATTATTCTTTAATTTTATTGGTCTGAACATCATCATTATGCTCAGGAAAACGTGAGATCACTCACGTATTATACGTTGAATTTATTTGCGACACGCTGAACGATCCGTGGAAAGTATAAATTTTGTTGAATGCGCATGCAAAATCCTAAAACGTTGAATTATATTAAGTAACACGCTGAACGATCCGACTGTTGTGCTTTTGTAATTTTTACAGGCCCTGAAATGAATCACTGAACAAACCCTAAAAGGAAGTTCTAACTTTTGCAGAATGCAACAAATGTTATGCCCACTGGACAACAGGAAGTTAAAAAGTGCAAACCCGCTAATTAAAAATGCAAACTACAAATCTGTCTTGGCCTGCAACAGTTTTCGTAGTGTTATACGAGGTGGTTCAGTCCTTTGTGGAAAACTGTGAACGAACCGTATTTCTTGTAAGCGTGAATATTGAAATGAAAACCAATGACTCGGCACAGATTTTCCCTCTAGTAAACATTCATTGTTGTCGCTGTACAAAATGGACTTTCTAACTTAATGTTGATTTTCTGGATCAAATCTTGTGGTTTGACCAACCAAATGAAACTTCTACGTTTCCTTTAAGTAGTAATGTACATTATTATGCCTCGGTATACAAGATGGTTTTAACTTTTTGAAGTCCGTTGTGGATGCTTTGAAGTGAATCCTTTTAGTGTGACTATTCAGTTATAAATGAGCTACTGAGCAATACTTTCCTTTGACCGGTGCTGTTTTTTACGCTTTTGTATCTTGACCGGAAGGCATAATCTTGGAATATCAGTATCTTTAGTTGTTACAATTTGGATTCAGTTCTACTCCGAGTGTATTTTGCATAGTATGAACTTACTCTTTTCTGAGTTTACCAAGCTATACTTGTAGGCACGTAATGGATGCAAGATTCAAGAGATTATTTTGTTGGTTTGTTGAAATATTTCACTGAAATTACCATCGAAGGCCTTATATCTCAATACACAGAAAACAAAAGTTCTCATAACCAGTTTTCTATATTCAAGATCATGAGAAGGACATAAAAATGGTTCCAAAAGCCGATATATTCGTTACTGTTTAAGAACTGCTTCAATCCCATGCTTGAATAACTAGCGAAATAACATCTACACATATTGAGCTCCACAGCTAAAATATCCTGAACATTAAATACAGATAAAATGATTTAACTTTGTTTTTGGAATGATTTAACTTTGTTTTTCAAGCCCTTGTGGGCTACGTATCACTTAGAAACCTGACTATATTACACTCGAACGAAGGTTGAATGCAAAGAGAGTCTCGAAGGATCTCAAAGAGCTACGCAAATCAGTGGATCAGTATGAATTGCGATGTTGAGACTCATTCTGTTGATTGGACGTGGTATTTTCTTACTAGGGTATTGATATTCCTGGATCAAAAGTACCTAATCAGGCATTTTGTACGAGCACGTATGAACTCTTGGTATTTTATTTTTGGTAAGGGCTGTTTCGATACTGCTTAGTGACGTCCGAATATCGATATTGTTACTTGTTTGTCTCAAGTATTTCTTGGGTACGTGGCACTCAAGGTTTGTGTCTGTGGTGCTAAAATGTTTATAATCGTCCTTAACTTAACTATCTCTCAAAAATATAAAATTATCAACTTCAGTTGTTGTTACAACTCACGAAATCGTGAGCACTTTACAGTTAGTTTATATTGCCTGTCCCACTGTGTTGCCATTTTCTGCGTTTCTTGGCCGAGGAGCACGTGCATGTTCTCGACATATTCTTCGGCACCTCAATATTAAACAAAAGTTAATAAGTGGGTGACGACTTTTGAGATAAAACGGCAGACTTCTTTATGAAACGAGAAAAAGGAAGTACTGTCAGTAACCATTTGCGTCAACATATAAATAACTATACTTTTCAACATCCAGTCATTCTTTTCCGTAGGAAGTCTAGAACAAGACCATCGTCATTGTATACTGCATGGACTACTGCGAACGTGCTTATCAGAGAAAAGTTTCTATTATTTTACGATTTGCTCCAGTAGTGATTAATTGCATACACCAGGTAGTTTTTTCCCTGTAAACAATTGATAAAAATAAAAAAAATATTTTGTTTATTGATAAAGATATTCTAGTTACCACTTTCAGTTCTGACGGCTCTTATGTGTATTATCCGGTATGTCGCTCAGGGATCAGACTTATCGCTCCTCTGTTATAAATAAGCATTTATTCCGTTCATCTATTTTAAATAGATAATGCCGATCGATCAGTATGATAGTAAAACAAGATAAATTTTTCTTTGTCTCTTATGTTCAAAGTTATCGGTTTTTATTCTTTTTATGGCCATTTAATCGTTGTAGGCGATCTCCGCGTTGCATTTTCTCACGACTAACAACAACGCCATAGGGCAAATCGTGCTAAAATTTGTTTTACTGAAAAACAAAATTCTTAACATTCAGAAGATACCTTTGTTTGCTTGACAATCAAGCTCTGAAAATTTGTCCGTATGGCTTTGATTCCGGCTTTGATTTAAGGTCACTATTAAAGCAAATGCATAGCCATCCGGTTTTTAAGCCTTCCAGTTACATACTACCGTTGGAAGAAAACGTTACGTTTAAATGGATCCTCAACTGGAATCATTACACATTGCCAACAGGCCGAAGTCACGATATATCCAAACCTTTTGTTTAAAAATTAAATTTTATGGTCATGTTAATATGTTTGTTTGATTACTGTTATTATAGGTCACTCATCCTTGTAACGCCTAAATCTAAATTAGTTGTTTTTTGTAGCTATGCATAACTTGTGAGAATTTAGCGTTTAATCAATGCTTTAGTTTATTCTGTCCCCTATGCACCCATAAGAACGCGGATTTGCATAATCAACAATTATTTTTCGGTTAGTGAGGTATGTGTAAAGGAAAAAATAAACTACTTTATAATCTAGCTAATACACGGTGGGGGTAACAGTATGGACCTGAATCAGTAAATTAAGGTCTGTACGCAGAGCTGGGATTCTGTGGCCTTTCACGATCTATTTGTGCTATTCTGCTTGATTCTGGTTAGACCGAAATAATCTTCTTGCAGAGAATGAGAGTCTGAGTATTGAGAGTCGGAAGGTTGACATAGATTAAAATACCAAAAACCTGGCCGTTTCTCTTGCCTTGCTAAGACGAACTACACTTAACAGAATCATTCTGGCTAGTGGCCAAGAAACGGTACGAAACTCTCCCGCGGAGCTGAGGTGTTTTGGGAGAACCTGAAAACTGTCGATGGAGGCCTATTAATATCCTAGTAAAGCCTTTCACGTTTTATCCTTAAAAACTCAAACATGAATTAGGAATAAGGGCGAGACTAAAATTTTTCGTGAAAACAACGTCCAAATTATTCCAATGAAAAAGTGAAAGTTCTAACTGATGTACGTTTTCAGACTGACAAACTTAGAGCTAGCTTTGTCCGCGGCAAGTTTTAAAAAACTACTGTAGTTGTTTTTTTTACAAAACTAGCCCAAAATTTCCATAAAAAATACCAATACTATTTAAGTGTACATATAAAAATAACCCATGACCATCGCTGTAAAAACAACAACAATAACAACAACAACTGACTTAGTGTTCAAAAGATTTCACTAATAAGGGTTAATCCGTAAAAAGCCAGGCCCTTGGTGAGCAGTTACAAGTTGCGCTCACAGAGGGCAATAATTCAGTATTCGATACAAGAACATTTTTTTAATATAACATATTAAAAAGTGAATGGCATGAAATGAGTCATACTTAACCACATCGGGTGAAGTAGAGAACTGAGAACTCCGTTCACAAATAAACTTAATAAACAAACAAACGCACCACCCAAAAAGAATACAAAAAAAAAAAACAGAGAAGGAAAAAACGTCGCTTCGTATACATACCCTCGCTGGCAGTCAGCTGTGTATGATTTCTTTAAAACAAGTTCAGTTTGAGTTTGACTTGCCTGCTTCTTTGAAACGTACACTGAATAAAAATGAATAGAATCTGGAAATTTGCCCCTTTTTATTCTGTTATGTGCGACACTTCCAAAACATTCCGCACGTAAGACTGAGGTTGACCCCTCCTTGTGCACGCGGTTCCCGTTTACGTCTGTAAGTTTTTGAGAAAAACAAACTCACCAAAACGTTAGGGAAACTTGTATTTGAGTCCGTAAAATTCTGAATCATCGTCAAGAGAGAAATTCCTCTAATTGTGTAGGATCTATTGCCAATTGTCGTCCATTGAATACAATTTTAATGCCAGAAATTGCCACCCAGATGAATGGCGAGGATCTCGTCTTGCTTCCGGCTTCACATTTAAATTTATCTTTTAAGACTGCAATTTCTAAAAGGAAGTTTGCGTGTTCCAAATGCTCTTAACGAACGGACGCTATTTCGTGCTGTACGTGTTCTGCGGGTACATGTAACGAGTGGAAACGGCGACTAATTCTTTATTTATCAAACTCTCTGAAAAATCCAGCTTTTTTTTTAGGTCTGGTTGGGCACGATTTTGACACACGTGCCGTGTCACGCATCAATTCCTCCATTTGTCACCAAACTGACTTTTAATCACCTAAATAAACGTAACTACTGTCGGGAAAACCGCATGCGTAACAGCAAGGGCCAATAACTACGCGGTACTAAAGCGGTTTGTAAACTACAACGAGGAGAGTCTTTTTAGATCAGTCTTCCTTGGAAGATCGAAGAAAAATCCGATCGCCGCAGGGTATCTTAGTTAACATAATTTAACTACATCCAACCTCGTCCCCAGGGCGCTTTTCCCTGGCTTCGCCCCACCTTCAATGCAAAGTCAGGGGAAAGCGCCCTGGGGACGAGGGTGAACCTCATCATTTCTGTGTGCTTTTACCGTGTTCTTCGGCTTGTGCGTCTGCGGGAGGTACTTTCTTTAGATTTTCCTATAATGGCCAAAACAGGGAGGCTCAGCCTGAAAGGTGAACACAAAAGGGTTGGACACGAGTCGTAGCCGGAATATGAATGGATAGTGGAAATCTGTCATTGCGTCTGTGAAAGGACCTAAAACATCTGATGGGAGTGAAAATAGGCGAGAAAATTTACTGGTTAAGTGATTCATTCATATTTAAAAGACAGGGCATTTACAACAGTTAAAAGGAATACAGTGTTATAAACTAAGCATGTGAAGAGGGAACAATTTGTCAATAAAAACGAAGGGTCTATAAAAGGGTAACGGGTTAGACGTAGGGGTGGAACCTCCCCTCATCCAATCCCCGTAAAAAGGCAGAGGGGGGCAGTTAGACCCATTACTTGTAGTCTCACCACCTTGCGGTGGTATGTTTTTCACCATTTCCTCGGAGAGTCACTAGCTGTGGTTATGAATGAGATGTTTTTAAAGAAATTCAGTAGATTTACATACCCGTCTGATGTATGCATGCATTCAGACATTAAATCGAATCTAGGATCATCATTATAAGTTGGACAAACTCAAAGTAGGTTCTTATAACTAATTAATCTATAAAACTCTCTTCTGCGCTTACAAAGCCACTCATTGTTTAGAATGAACAGCTCCTAGCTAGTCAGCAGTTCAAAGTTTTCATCATCACACGACGGGGCTGTAAAAGTACACTTAAATGGACAATATTCTTGAGGGTTTAAAAAGCCTACTCCTTAACATTTGAGATCGACAATTTTTTAAATCAAGTATGATATATAATTAAAGCTTTGTTGCATCGATTTAAACATAGGACTATTCTCTAAAAAGGGATCAGTCATGGGTGAGCCATATTGCTCTGGTGTATTCTACCATATTTCTCGATAAATCCTAGCGTCTGTAACAGTTACAGCTCAACTCGAAGGGCCAATAATTTCAAAATAAATCAACTGATCATGTGAAAATTATAACTGCAAATGACGTAATAGCACAAAAAAATCATGACTTTTAGAGCGGGAAGTTTTATCGCGGTATGACGGCAAAACAGAGTCTCTTAGAGTGTCAGACGAAGTTCTTGTATTGTTCTCAATATCAAGTCCTTAAGGTCGTGATATGATGAGTTAATTTACGTCTGGCACGTTTCAGGAAAAATTGATACAGAAAAATAGAAAGTGTCTTCAAATTTAACACAATTACCTACAAAAACATATTTTTAGTGTTTTGTTGTATGAGAAGAGCTTTTAAGCTCATTTAAGCAAAAGAAAAATGTGGACAAATGAAATGTGAGTCAATGAATAGTCTAGAAAATCCTTGACTAAATTAAATATTTCACCTTGGGAAATTTCCTTTTCTTTTCAAAGAGGAAAGAAGAAAAAGAAACGCTATAAATGGTATTGGAAGCATGCACCTGAATTTTTTATCTGATTCTAAGCTTGCTTCAACACTAGTTTTCTTACATAACACGTCTAATTACGTTCACTCAGTCTCATGCCAGAAATCAGCCACATTGCGAATATTTCCACAGTACATTTAAATCTCCGCGCTAGTCTACTTTCAACCCTCGCCGGTTGCGATTTTCGAGCACGCTTGCGTGTTTCGCTTGCTTTACTATCCCTGATAAATAGTAATAAGGGACTACTCGTTATCTAGAAATCATCTCGAGAAGCAGAGCCTGGGCTAGGGACTTTTACCGGGGAAAACAGTTTATTGGTGATATACACACAACGGGTCAGCGAACGAGGCGCTACAATTCGAAACATCAGCATTAATTAACTTGGCTTTGTTATGATGCGTATGTGGCGAAGTTTCTCAAACTCACTTAATAAAAATACCATAAACCCACAATTTCTACGGCCACGTTTGATTTTGAAAGCGCTGCAGCCCCGAAAAAAGTTGTTGGCAGTCACGTGGTCGCTAAGGCAAGCAAGCTATTCGCTCGGAGCTCAATTCGGCTCTCCCCGTTTCTTTCGATAGATTAAAAGAGCTAAATCCTCGATATCGTTTGCTGAATAAGCCATATGGAACGATCCCGAGATTGTACATACTTGCTTAAGTTTAATCAAAATATCAAAAGTATTTTACGTGTGAAGAGCAAAAAATTCCGGTTCACAACACTCTGAATGTGGTATTCGCGCAGCTGAGAAAGATCCACACTGGAAACATCTATTAATATTTCGACACACTTCAACTAAGAACTATATCTGGCTTTAAAAGAAAGCAACATAGTGATATTCAATAAGGCCATGCGCTGTCGGTTTCTAATAACAAAAAAGAACGTGATATTTATGGCAAATCCTTACAGTCTGACCTGACTTGTTTGCTACCTGCCTTCCGTAACAGTAATTATACGGCATTATATTAAGCCAGTTCTGTTTTAGAAGCTGGTGGGTTTAAATTAAAGCTATCCAACCTTACTCTGGAGTTCGTGTCTTTCTATGCAAAACTGGATTTAGCTGTGTCACGATTTTTTTTGGTATTACTTTAATATCCTAAAATGCACATTCGAAGGACAGAGAAAACCCTGAAATAATGGTTCAGTTTCATGTAAAATTACTCTACTACTACATGTATACCTCAACTTAAATTTGTATAATTTTCGCTTTAGATGGCGGCCAATGGGGACAGAAACGGGTTGTAACTTGAAAACATTGGGCCAATCTTTTCAATTGATTCCTGTCTCAGTGTCCAGAAATGACCGAAAAATGATCGTGCTTTACTGTCCTTTGACAAATTAATTTGATATCTCTAATTTAGAGTTCCAAGTATGGATAAAAAGTGATTGAAAATACGTCGTTTTAATTTCAGCTCCTCTTTAATTTTGACTAAATAATGTGCAACTAATAGCATGACATAGGCCCCTTTGAATGCACATTCATCCAAGAATGTTGACGTAAAAAGTCGCGATATCGACCGATTTAACCTAGACAAAAAATAGAACACAAAGAAGGAAAAATATCTATATCCTAAGTCATATGTTTCTTATTTTTAACCTCTTCAAAAAAGTGCTTTTAAAACTCCCAAACTAATTTATTTATCACACAGTTAGGCAACAAAAGAATGTCGCGCTATGATCCGGCTAAAGAGTTATACCTCTCTGATCCCGCCCAGAACGTGCGGTCATTGAACTGTACATAACTTAGCGCAATGGTCTCTAAACGTGACTTGTAATCTGGTATCCTCAACCACCAAAAATGTGGAAAGAACATTGTTTGTTATTTTTCTTCTTTTGTATTACTAAACACAGAGCACGTATATATATGTTTAGCTTGATTGCATCAGACACGTGCCCGACAACAACTCCGTCAGATATACATATAAAAAAATATATGTAAATATTTTCGTATACTACCAATTTTAACGACAGTTGGCTACATGGATATACGGTGACGTTGCCTTCCTACGTGTGTCTCTTTTTCACTTTTTTGAGAACGTGAACATGTATATATTGTGACTGTCTTTGAGGCTACGTGGCTCTATGCGGCTAAGTACGGTACTCTTGGCTACACGGCTAAGTAGCTCCGTAGCCACGAAGCCACAGAATCACGAATCAGTAAAGCCGTTTAGCCGAATAGCCACGTAGCGGTGTTTTTACAAGAGCAGTCAGGGGACATGTTTGGACGGTAGCCATTCGACGGAATTTAGATCATATCGTTATTTGAACCAAATAAAATCATGTGTATCTCTAATGATTAAATGAATGACATGCATAGAACCAAAAACTTGCTGGCCAAACTAGAAGAGTATTGAACAAAGTGAAAAGTTTAAAAAGCTGTTAAGTCGGAAAGTTGAAACGAGGTTTGGAATGTAACGAGTGGAAACTTTAAGTACGCAGAGACACAGCCAACTGACTGACTGATAATTTGTTCATCGACAATAAACAAACAAAAAGAAAAAACTCCAACAAAAACACTAACAAAACACATAAACACCAAAAAATCGGAAAAAGTTTGGTTGCAAAATTGCTCCGAACTTATTCTCTCAGTCGGGAAAGGGTGGATGTGGATAGCGGCGAGATTGCAGAATTTTCTTTAAATTTTGCTGTTGATCCAAGAAGGTAATAGCCTACGTGAGCACCCGTGACCATTCCTACACGCTCTAGTTTTGATGCTTGTCCAGGGCAAGGTTCCTCCCAGCAAAATGCATGTCGCCATTACCAATTTTAAATATACCGCGCAGTGGAATATAAATGTAGAGAGAGAGTCAGGAAGCAAAGTTTTCTTGTCTAAAGAAACAACGCGACGGCAAGGCTTGAAAAGGAACTCACAGAATTAAACTAACATATAGTTTATAATAGTCTTAATTCTAGCTTCTCAGTGCACAAATTCTTTCGGGTGAGTCTAAGCTGAACTCAGAAATGCACACTCAAAACATTTTGCACCCGCAATTCAGTGATTCTATACTTTCCGGGAAGAGAAAAGGTCGACCTTTTAGCTGAGTGGAAGGAACGGTGTAATATAATTTAACTGTGAAGCCTCTTTCATAGTTTATGACAGCCTATTCAAGAAGCTTGACTCTGAACAGCGTCATGTTCTTCCCGAAGAAAGATCTGGACTTGCTCCTGGGATCGAAATAAGAAAAATCAGACAAATAAGACAAATACGTTTCCTCACTATAGAGAGAGAGTTTTTGTGTACTCAGATGGTTTGCTGATACGACTGATTCGAGCGTTGCCACAAAACTAAAGCGCATTCTTCCTAAGAATCCCCGGGGGCGACACCCATATATCAGATATATACGGGGCCCGGGACGTGAGGGCTCCGAACATTAACAGGGAATGCGTTTTAATCGGGATGTAAAAATCACTATTTCTTCTTCTCCTAGACCTATTCTTTTACTATCCTACAGAAGAACAGATCATTATCCTGTCTGGAAGAAGGTCGCAAATTCATCTTTTTTCTTGTCAGGCCTAGTGTCTAGGAGAGCCCCTCAAGAATTCAACTTAAGTAAGGGACCGGAGTACCCCACGGGCCTACTACCCGGGCTAAGGTATTTGGGTCCAGATCACCTTTCCTTGGGATTTCGTGACGGTGACCTGCGAGAAAGACCGCGGACAGGAAGAAACAACAAGAGGCAACCAAGGTAGGGAAATTCATAAAAAGCGAGGAAAGCAGTGGCGCAACTTCTCGCTGCATGGTAAAATGCAAATCGCAAAAGCTGGTTTAAGTGTGGAAGCATTTCGGTGGCTACAAGGCATCTATAGATAATACAGACAATGAGACAAAGATGTTTTAAGATTTTGTAGCCGCATACGTCCCACCAACCCGCCAGCCCCTCAATTTAGGATCATAAAAAAGCACAGCTCCTAATATGATTATTTTAAAGTTAGGGTTAGTTAAGTTAGGGTTAACCAGCAGGTTAGATGGCCTCATCCTGCTTCGGTAACTTTAACGCTGTGCGCTGAGTAATGCGTTTTATTTAGAATAGCTTTATATCGAGTATTGAGATCAAACGCATCGAACCATACGATAAATGTCATATGTGATGTGGCTTCACACAGCTTTAAGTTTAAACAGTAACGACAAAAGACGATAGCAAATATTACGTGTTTTAGCCTTGCTTGTTCGAGCGCTATTCACTCAGTCACAGTTTGATTCATTGGAAAAGTAAAGCAAAAGCTATTTCGCCATCTTATTACGTAATCAAATGATTAGATGCGTTCGTTTGCACTGGTAACTGTAGAGCCAATATTTGCACAGTTTGCATATTATACTTTGTACATGTATTATCAAACCCTGAGTAAAGTCAGTTCGGGGTGGTGTCTGCACTAGGTTGACGTCATGTACTTGTTCACCATTCTATACAGTATTCAGTGGTTTTTTTTATGATTCAAATACAGTGGCGCGAACTCGATCAATATTTATTCAATATCGAATAATGCCACAATTGGAGCTAACGTCAGACGTGAGGAATGTATCTAGGGAAAATGACGATGACTGTGCATGGAAAGGGGGTACAAAATGGACCTCATGTGAGGGTCAACCTAAATGTTAAAAATGTCTCAGTCCCGGGGGGGCACTCCCTTCCCTTATATAACCTATACGGGGATGTGCCGCTGGACAGGGTATGGTTTTTTTACCTCTCTGTCCTAAACAGGGTATATAATTTCGTATGAGTCTGTCAACAGGATATTGCCTGCACTAATGTTTTTAGGCTTGATTTGATTTGCTAGATGAATTTTTATTTTACTCCGATCCAAGTGTACAAAAGCAATGACTTTATCGTGAATTTGCTCAATTGCAATTGCCAATAAATGGCTTTAAAACAAACAGGGTAATAAAATCGAGGGTATTGTCGTTAACAGGGTATCTATTTTAGGATTTTTTTGTCCTAACCAAGGTCAGGGTTTAAAACCCTCAGCGGCTCACCTATACCCAAATATTGGTGGAGTACCCCCCCGGAGTCTCAGTGTTAGATAAGTAGGCTAACCTTGTTTATAGGCCCATCTAGGAGTATCACGGTCTCATTACGCCCCCTACACCCATCCTCATCCACCTAAAATTAAAATTATACAGTTTTGAGTCCTAAGAGTTTTGAGTCCTATACCCCCTTCTTTTAGGTTGTCGGAGCCGTTATGTCTGACGGCACGAAATGAGTAAATTGCGGCTTTATTGTATAGAAACAACGGACTACATACAAACTCCCTCGATCACGTCATTGGTGGCAGGCTTTAACTCAATGTACCCTCCATCTCATCCATGTTTCATGCTCACTCAAAACCCCTTACGTATAATTCCAGGGTGGATCTAGTAGCAGCAGCCTGTAAAGCTGGCGTTGTGGGTGCTCGTGTCTCGTGCTTCGCGCTGGTTCCCTCTCACCAATATCGGGTGCCCTGCAGGCAAAATAGAAGCAACCACTTTAGCTTTATGGTTTGAACCCAGAAGCCACGTTACAAGGTGGAATATGGTCGTGGAATATATTTGGCTGGGTGGGTGCAGTCGTGAATGGGTGTTTTGGTAATAGTTACTGTCCTTTCGATAACCAGTTGTCCGGGACTGGATAGTGCGTTTGATTACGTAATTTAAGATTAGTTTATTGTAGTGGAAATACGTAGAATGCTAGATAATCAAATACTAATGCGTGACCAAGTTTAAAAAGTCAGATATAGTTTTCGATCGGCAAAGAGAGGAAACCGTTTAGGCCTTTGCGGGTGAGCTTTAACCTTCGACTTTCTGCAAATATTGGCTTCAGCGGTCGGAGGTTTGCAGCAAACTATAAGTCATCGGCTTTGTCATATCTTACGTCATGTTAATTTTGAGAAGGAACTAAAAGCATCTCAGTCGTGATATAGCCAATTACAGAGTTTCGCAGTCATGCACAGGAATAACAAAATATCTACAATTTAGCAGTTCACTGCACACTGTTCACTTTTTATCCTTTAAGCCCCAATATCCACATACAAATTCTGCAGACTGAACTCTATGTACATACCTTTTCTTTCAAGAATTAGTTGAGGGAATTTGATAAAATTTGATGCACAGGAATAACAAAATAGCTTCAATTTAGCAGTTCACTGCTTCTCATTATTAATCCTCTAAGCCTCATTATCCACATACAAATTCTCCAAACTGATCTCTATGCATTTCCTTAAGAAATTGGTTGATAGAATTTGATAAAAGATCAAAGATGTTTCTCTTTGTGATCACTTTATTAATTCTCTTTGCTCTTGACAATCTATGGATATCGTTTGGAGAAAATTGGTGTTGGTCACTATTAAGACTAGGGTTAAATACGTATGGCGATGTATGAATTCAGGGCCACCTTATTTCTCCCCATCAGCGCGCACTTCTTCCGTACTATCCGGCATGCGGTTACTTGCTAACAATTCTCACGCTCTAATATGACATCTTTTCACATTCCAGCACGAGACAAATCCGGATACAGAGATGCTGTTGGAGGCAGCTACCTTGATTATTTTTCTTGTTTTGGGCTGGCGTATATTTCTTGCACCATCACCAAAAAATCTGCCTCCTGGTCCCCGCCCTTATCCACTGATCGGTAATTTGACCCAGTTGGTGGGAAAACCGATTCACCTCGCCGTGACTGACCTTGCAAAGGAATATGGGAAAATCTTCACGCTGTATTTACCAGGTGGTCAGCGGTGTATTCTGATCAACTCGATTGGTGTGGTTCGCGAGGCTTTGCTGTCAAAGAAAGATGATTTCGCTGGGCGACCACGAGCTTTCATTGGTGATTATCTAACGCGAGATGCAAAAGACATCTTCTTTGCGGATCTATCCCCAACCATGATCCTCCAGCGAAAGCTTGTTCATTCCGCTCTGCGCATGTACGGAAGTGGACTAAAAAAGCTCGAAAAGGTTATTTACCAAGAAGTGGAACAACTTTCGAACCGCTTCTCCGCTCACCAGGGAACCTCTTTTGATCCAAATCATGACATAAGCCTTCTAGTCTTAAACGTAATATGTGCTGTTGTTTATGGGCAACGATATGAGCTTGAAGACGAGGAATTTCAACGGATCATAAAATATAACAATCACTTTGTTAAACTCTTTAAAGGTTTCAACATCCTAGAAATGCTTCCATGGTTGCGGCATTTTCCGATCGAACAAGCGAAGATTCTTCGCGAAGCGAGAGAATTAAGAGACCTTGTTCTTGACGCAAAGTACCACGAACACAAGACAAAATTTGACAACAGCATAAACAAGGAAGAAATAGAAATAAATGATCTAACTGATGCACTTTTGAACGCATTCTACGAAGCAAAAGGAGAAGATAACAAAGTTTCACAACTGCTGACCGAGGATCATCTAATTATGACCATGAATGACGTATTCAACGCTGGTATTCAGTCCACGATAGCGACGTTGCTATGGATACTATCGTATATGGTCAATTACCCACACGTCCAAGCGCGCGTTCACTCTGAGTTAGATGACGTCATTGGCCGTGATCGCCAGCCTTGTCTGGAAGACCGAGGTGAGCTTCCTTATTTGGAATGCACCGTTGCTGAAGTGTTGCGCATCGCAACGACAACCCCGCTGTCCATCCCTCATAAAGCAACACGGGACAGTTCGTTGGCAGGATATGACATACCAAAGAATACCATGGTGATGACAAACTTATGGGCGCTCCATCACGACCCTCACGAATGGGATGAACCGGAAGTGTTTAGGCCGGAACGGTTTCTAGACGAAAAAGGAAATTTCTCCCCCTCAGGCCCCCAGGGGTTTCGTAGCTTCCTGCCCTTTAGTGCCGGTCGCCGGGTATGCCTAGGCGAGTCCCTCTCCAAAGCAGAGTTATTTCTAGTTTCCGCCAGGCTGCTTCATCAGTTTAAGTTTGAAAGAGCGCCAGGGAAATCACTACCAGATCTGACCGGCGAGGTGGGAGTCGTGTTAGTTCCTAGATCGTATGAACTTATTGTCAAGAACAGACTTTAATGAGCACTTATCATTGTAGTAGGTGTAGTATCTGTAGGAGGTGTAGTATCTGTAGTAGCTGCAAACCCATTTAATTTTTAACTATATCTCTAACTATAAGTCCTGAGTACGGACTGCTTAAGAAAACCTCGTTTCCAAACCGAATAGCTGGGAAGAAGGAAAGTGGTTAATGATAATCAAAGGTTAATGTCTAGATCAAGTAATTTAAAAGACTATTTCCTTTTTCAATTTTACCTTTACGCCAGTCGTACCTAATACAATCACTATCATCATGATTATTTTTTATACATCATTATTAACTCTATTTTGTTATCTTTCTTGTATTTTATATCGTTATATTCTCTTATGAAATATTTTATAACAATTTTATACGATCGCAACTCACGATAACATAGCGTATTATTATCGCAAGCTTAAATTTTAGTGAGATCAACATAGATATATGGCGTCGAATAAAATAATTCTCTGACGTTTTTTTACGCCTCTTGAAAATGTGGGTCTACAGTGGTTAAAGAAGAGCAGAAAAAAAATGAGGGTAAAAAGGGGGTAGGAATGAAATATCTGATAACAAATGGAGCTCGGAAAGAAATGTACAATCTGTGGACTGAATAGAAAAAGGAGGAAGTCTGGGATGGGATGAAAAGACTGACGTCACCTGGACTGATAAAGAACGGGATATGAAATACCAATAGAGTAAAAAGTGTGAAGAATCATTCGAGAATCGCTGAAAGATACCCCCAATCCCCTCCCTGTTCTCTAGCCTGCGAGCAAGCTCTCCATTTGGGGGAGTCGCGAGAAGTCACGCGAGAACAACACCAACACGCGAAAGGAGACGTGAGTGCGCGTTCTCTCGCAACTCGCCTAGGGCATAATTGGAGAGCTTGCTAGCAGGCTACCTGTTCTCTGACTAGAACCCTTGTCTCAACATTCGTCTGAGTACAAGCACAGTTGAGACTGCTTTTGTCCTTTTAGAACATTTTAACGTTTTTAAAAGTAAATTTAAGTAGATCAAATCATTTAAATTTAGTTAATCGGTACAACGCTACTCCAAACTATAAAACTGAAAAGAGGAAATGATAATCGCAAATTTCTCCGAGGCAACGTCAGCACCTACTGAATCTTCTTACACAGTGACAGATGTGAATAACGAAATCATTTTTTTTAAAAAATTAACACTTCCTCATACGTCGCAATGTAACTCAATGTCACGTCAAATTCATTGTAGACTGGGACATGAAAATAAACAGTAGATTGTCGGACATTTTGTCCCAAATATATTGTTTGATTTAGTCTGTCGTGAAAAAAATAGCTGTTTGATTTTTGACATGACTCTCGATGGAAAACAAGATAGATCAATTTTGATCCGTCTGGGCTTACTCGGCAGGGGAGGGTACGTACTTTTATGGACTTAACGTCGGACTCAGTAGACGGGGATCCTCCACCCCAAAGGGTTACCTTTTAAAAAAAAGAGACATGTAAATGAGTATAGGGATTTCACGAGTTGAGGCATAGAGAAGGGAACCTATAACTAATCATGGTCTTTTATTTCATATACACCCGCTAGATTTGAGTGCCCCACTTCAACCCCGGGCCAGTTGCTTACGAGTAAGTCCTACCGATTTTTGACTTACTAAAATAAGACAAATATGAGCTGATCAAAAGAGGCCCTTTAAATGCCCACAGCTCTAGTCACATGCTCGGGTCAAAAGCTGGTCACATACATCGGTCCGCTGAGAGGATAAATTTTGTGACGATACCAATAGAGAAATTACCGTATACTTTTTTGGTAAGAGTGGACGGTAAAATACGGTTACAGAGGAACCTCGATATAACGAACCTTTATATAACGAAGGCCTCGGTATATCAAACGATTTTCTTTTCCCAGTAATAGTAGAATACATGAAAAAGAACCTCGATGTAACGAAACCTTTGCCAGTCCCTTGGCCCTTCGTTATATTGAGGTGGACCACTGGCGGTTTAAGTTTTAACCAGAGTGAATGGCACGCTTAAGTTTTTCGATCTTTAGCAGTCCGTCCTAAATTACCTCAACTGGAAAGCGAACTCTTTATTTTCTTGCTAGCCTGTTCACAGAACCTCTATTTTCACTTCAAAGTCCGTCGAGTGCGCAGGGGTGGATAAAGAAGAAAATAGGTCTTTATTTTTCTTTCTCGCGCTTCGCGATCGTTATCGCGCTTTGGGCTCGCCGATTATCGAAAAGAACGAAAAGAAAAACAAAACGTCTGTTGATGCCTCAATTTGACGAGCTTCTTGCGTTAGTGTCCCAAGAGTTTTGACCAGGCAAGGGTTGTAGGTACTGTAATGTGTTTGCCGGATCAAATTTGAGGTACTTCAGTATCGACGGGTGCATGTGTGAAGTACTGCACCGCGAAATTATCTGAACCCTGGCTTGTAGTTTCTGGTATCAGCCTCTTTTGACAATATTTTAAAACTTTTCACCGTAAAAAAAGGAATTCATTAAGGTCTTCTTTTTTAATAGTTAGAGATCATTGTAAAATACTCAAACTATAAAACTAACACTCAGAACATCAGGTTCGTCTGAGACGTGAGGGATTCAAGAACAGCTGAAAATAAGCAATTGCGAGAATTCTTCTTTTTACAATAAGAAGCGTTGTCAGAGGTATCAAACAAACCTGTTACTTTTCACGATCAACATAAGAAAGACGATTTGTATCAAAGAAATTTTGTTTAGTATCCAGAGAAAATTTAAAGGCAAGAGGTCAAATTAAAATATATATAACATTGTTTCTGCCTGAAAGTTAAATTGAATAGAACTGATAGATATAATAATTGAAGACTAACGAAGTTTGCTTAATCGAGAGGTGGGTCTTTTGAAACATGACGAAAAGTAAATAGGGACTTAGTAACGCGGGAGTCTGGTCGAATGAAATAAAATTTATGTTATTGCACCTGCTGGGTGGAATTATCTCGTACAAAAAGTGATATCCAATGCAATGAAATAATGTCTCCTGAACAGAAAGAAAAACAAACAACAGAACCGACAAAATTTGAATTGAAGCTTTAAAAGGTTAAAGATAACAGAGGTTGTGACTGATACAGTCATTTAACCGCCGTACAGAAATTGAAAACTTCTGTGTGAAGGTAAACCAGAACACCGTGAGCTGCCGCGTATTATTGAGCATATATATCATATCTTCATAAGGGGTTTTAGAGGGGCACTTGCAGTAAAGGGAGTGCTTATATCCGAGCTGGGGGTTTATAATCGAAATAGAAAAAGCGATTCGGTTCCTAAAAAGCTATAGGAGTGCTGTCTAAGATAGGTTTTACATGTACTGGTTTACTGGGGGACGGGTTGTAATCGTAAGGAGTTTCTTTCTTTACAGGTAAATGCGCCTATAACTTGGGTGGGGTGTGGGAGTTAGTGGTTTGTAGGTGTGAGTGTGTGGCGGGGGAAGGGGGGTTATGAGTGCAATTTTGCCGCAATCAGAAATCATTTTACGTTAATTTTGTAAATAATCCAGTTGCTTCATGGTGAGACATGCTCCTTTTTCTAATCAGCAAATCTCATCACAGGAAGGAAACATTATGTATCGGCTTTTTGCGCTGGTAATGCTGGCAGCAGTAAAATGTTTAACCGCTGAACCCACTATCCGTGGTACTGCAGACCTGGACCCACATTCATGGACCTTGCCAGATGGAACCGAGGCCTTCAAGATTACAATTACCATCAAAATGCAGTACTTTGTCCCAAACGGCTGGAGGATGGCCTTAATTTTCACTCAGCCAATCAAGAAGTTGGAAGTGTGGCGAGCAAAAGTCATAAAGATATCTGCAGATAAAAAGACGTACGCGCTAAAGAACATGAATTTTAATCCGAGTTTAAAAAGGGGAGACGAATTGAGGATGGCTTTGGTGGCTTACAAGGTCAAAAAGGGCATAAAACCAGGCAAAATCATTGTTCTTTTCCGGGGAGGAAACGTCATACCTGTCCTCCCTACCCTACCCCCGGTAAGTGAGATCTATTTTTGTGGGATCTAAGAATTTTATCAGGCTGACTCGAATCAAACTCGAGAGTAGTTTTAGATAACTACGGAGAACGAGTCACTTTCCAAGGCCTTCTTGGAAGAAAAGCTTTAAATAAAAAAAGACGACCAAGATGAATTACACTGAATATAAGTTTTAGTGTCTTAGTTTCGTTCTGTAAGCTTTTTGCTTGACAATTATATTTGGGAGACGTTTTACTGCCACTTAAACTGGCCATATGAAGTCAAATGAATCACGATAAAACTAAAAATGAAGGATAAACCATAACCAAAGGATGAATTAGAGGTATACGCGATGAAAATATACGGGAGAGGTGATTTTTAAAGTGGACCGAATGGCTAAAAGAATATCTTTTTCTTTCTTTTCTTTTTAACTTTTTTACCAGCCAACTCCATCAACTCCACCTCCTCCAATGATTAAGATGTATCAACTGAAACCACACGACGAGTCTGACTCAAGCTTCAAAATGAGCATCAAATATGAAGTGCAGGAAACCGTGAATAACTGGAGAATATCCCTCAAGTTCACCAAGAACGTTAGCACTGAACGTTTTAGAATGGTCAAGGCAATTATCTCCAATGTACAGAAACAACCGACTAGTGACACTTTTTGCCTTGCACCACAGCCTTACAATAAAAATTTAAGGGGCAAATCTCTTTTGCAGCTCGAGCTTCAGTGCGATAAAGCCAAATTGTACGAGGCTGCACCAAACGCGTTTTTTGTTTTTCACCCCGACGCCACGAAATGCGAAGATTTTGATCTCCCTGACAGCGTACCTGCGCCAGTGATGCCGCAAGAAAGCCCAGCGGTAGTTCTGACACAGCAGTGGCCGCCGAACAACTTTAAAATGAAGTTCGACGTTCAGGTCATCAATTCTGTCCGAGGGGGCTGGAAAATGATCTTAAAATTCACCAAACCTGTGGCACAAATCTCCAACCTGAATGCAGCGAAAGTCGCTGGCAAGTCTAAAGACCTACTAACCTACTACATTGAGAATTTTCCGGGACAGATACAGTACGCCAACTTGAAGCGATGCCAGAAAATCCCCATTGAACTGGTCGGAAGACTGGTAACCAGTAGTGAGATCGCCTCGTCTCCAAGCGAGAAGCCGCTGACCGCTTCTGTAAAGTTTGTAAGAAAAGAGCCGGAATACGCGGAGATTAATACCCTAGGGAAATGCCCAACATCTTCTCGTTAAGGATCCCCGATATTACAACAGAGAAACTATAGTGGCATTCATCTTGTAACAATGAGACGTAGCCAAAGGTCATAAAAATGCAATTTGCTCAATATCAATTTGAAACTGTAGTTTGTTAGCCTGAGAGTACAGACGTCTTCGTTTCTTTCGTTGTTCGCGGAAAGGAATCCCTTTTGCGCGTACAACAGTGGAAATAGTAGACGTCTGCAAGCTCGTTTGTAAAAGTTAAGGATGGATTAAATATGATGAGGCACAAAGTTCGAGACAAAAGTTGACTACAGCTCTTGAAGTTTACTTTTATGTAACTGATCACAGGTGTTCGGAATAGACCTCCGCTAAACTCTTCTGGGTACTCGATATCACGAGACACAGAAAGGGTGGAGTCCACGGTTAAAGTGAAAGCAACTAATCAACCCGTGGTCACAAAAATGTCGCAAGGCCGATCGGCCTTTTATTTTAGTCCGGAATCCTGGGCTTTTAAATCTGTCAGCTCAAGGAATCTGGAATCCAAGTTCCACTGACAAGAAATCCAAAATCCAGTTCCAGGAATCCGGTATCAACAAAGTGCAGTCGATCAAGAATCCAAAGCTATCTTGGATTCGATCGGCTTACATGGGGCGAAGCAAAGAGTTTTATTCTAAACAAGTCTGATAAACATCGTTTTAACGGGCTATAATTTCCAACCAGCGAAGTATATCACTTATGAAAACTCAACATTATAATACAAAAATGGAAACGTAGTTTTGGGTTCCTTTTGTTGGAGATTATGACTGTAACAGAACGAAATTTGTATGTACTTTGTTTCGCTTCACGTGAGGGAATCCGAATTCTGGAATCTGGGAAATTTTTGCTCGTGGAATCTAGAATCCTGGACTTTGAAATCCTGAATACAGTTCAGGAATCTGAAATCCCACTAACGATTGGAATCTGGAATCCAATGACCAAGAATCCGGGCCTCCAGTTCTGGAATCCTGAATCCACGGTGTATAATCGAGAATCCATCTAAGACTGGTTTGGATTCCCTTACATGGTTCGTTTTGCTTTCCCAATTCAGATCGATTGATTGAAAAAGTCTATTTTAAAAATAGTACAGGACATAGGGTACTTTTGCAAACTGTATGCAGCAATAGAGAGCTTTAGATTTGAGGACGAAAACGAGTGCGAGTATGAGATTTAACTTAAAGTTTTTTATGCGTGTTCTCTAAACAATACACCCGGGAAAGCTTTATATTTTCCTTCTCCTTTTTTCACCGAAAAAGTAAGTACGGTTACCGTATTTATTCGATTAACCGCCCTGGGCGCTTATTAAATTTTTTTAACCTTAATAGTGGGCGCTTATTCCAGGTGTGCGCTTATTCGAGGCAGGTCGCTTATTCAATTTTCCTCCTGTTTTCATCATTTTCAGCAAGTTTAGTATGTTTATTTTGCGAAAAAACAATAAATGGTAAGAACAAAACGCGAAGATGTAACAAAGACAGCCGTTTCTGTAAATTACTCTGAAGAAAACTCCGTCTGCGAGGAAGTCTCCTATTAGTACTTATTCAATTTCAATGAGTGATAGGGGGACGGGGATGGGCGCTTATTAACTTTTTCTGCCTTTAGGATGGGCGCTTATTCGAATAAATACGGTATTTATACTAAAACGTCTTACATTTCATAAGTTATTCCCATCACTGCGATATTCTCGCTAAAACTCGTGGTAGAATGACGACGACTATCACTATTCCCGCCAAAATGACGCTGCTTCACGCGTGAGCAGTACTCAGTATTGAGAAAATCTCGTACTCATAGTCGTCCTCGTCTCAGTATCTAAAGCTCTCTAACTGACAGAAGACGTCAACATTTATACTCTGCCATCCAACCTCTTGCGTCCTTCAGTTTAATGGGATTTCACTGTAAGGTTTTCTCCATCAGAATTTTTTTTTTGTGTTGGCGATGTGGCTATGCTCTGAGAGATCTATCTTGAGAGATCTCTAAAGAAACATGAGCCCAAACGTTGGCTTATAGCCAAGAAAATTGGAAACTGTTTGAACCCTTGTTTAAATGTACCGGCGAGAGAAGCTCGTAATGACGTAAGCTTTTCCATGGAAAAGAGTGTGAATTTGCCATGCTATTGACCTTCTGCCCATAAATCACCGTTTCTGAGCTCTACGCGCAAGCGGAGCCCCATAGCTACAAAAATACGTTTACCTTGTATGCGTCCGAGAAACTTTGGTTGAAATTTCTCACTTTCTAACCAGTGGGAAGCCTTAAAAATGATATTGCACATGCAGGGATCAATTGACAGCTGTCAAAACAGGGTAGCCGCTAACCAGTATCACATGACCGTATCGCAGGCTCAGGAGTAGACCCATCGAGGTTGCGTGTTTTTTGAAGTTATTCCCTGACAAGTTACTACACAGTTTTCAAGTGTTTTAAATTAATAAATGCGAGCAACCTTAAAGTCATGCCCTAGGGGTAACGTCGTCAAAAAGGGAAGCTTTCCAACTGAGGCACGAAGCGCCGAGATTAAGAACTGCTTACGGTGGATGATGTTAACTTCTGCCATTCGATCTTGGTGTCTTCCGAGCCGTCAGTCATTTGGCCAGTACATGATCGATTTGACAATAAATCATCGTCAAAGGGCAAACTTATTTAAACCCTGCTGTAATGTCTGAAATAAAAGTGATAAAGAAACCCAAACTCGAAGTGTGCGTTGGTACTTAGTTTTCGTTACCTGATTAAAGGTCTTTATGAAACTAAATATAAAGTTTTATATAGTGGAAAACAGTTTTTCAAACTACCAACTGAAAACCCACAGCCATAAAAGAAATAAAAAACAATAACAATAACATGACTTAAGTCACGTTAGTAGTGCCAGGATTTAGTGGAACAGGTTGGAGTCTGGTTCTCGTATACATTCATACGGCACTAGGTCGTCTACATCTCGAAACTTTATATAAAAAATCGAATCTTGAAATCCAAAAAAACTCTTTCTCGAGACTTGGTGCCAAATTATGGAATGAGAGACCAACCAAGTTGCGCACACTTTCAAAACACAAATTCAAATTTAATATTCGTGCATCATTGCTTGATATACTGAAGACTGGCGATATTTATCATGAAATAGATGAAATTATTCTTAAAATGAAGAAAGGGGAACCATGCAATTTTTTTGTAATCCTGCCTTTAAAAAAAGCGAGCTAATGTTTTGTTTTCTTTTCCTCCTTAGAGTTTTAAATGCATCTTTTTCATATGTTTTTCTTCGTAAGATTATAACTTTTGCAATTAGTTAACCGTCCCATATATATATTTATTTGAAAACTGATTAATCTCTCCGGCTTTCTACTTTTTTTTACGTTAATTTAATTGCAGTTATTTTCTTTTCTAATCATTCTTGGCCCGCCTAAACTAGCTACCGCTATTTACGGTGCCAGGACACTTGGAAAAATATTCTTTAGAAAATTTATAATAAAGTCTTGAAGTCTTGGTTCTGTTTGGACTAGTATCGCGTGACTTGATGGGCCAGGAGGAGAAAAGTCAAAGTACTGAAGGAGTGTACAGGAAATTTTAAAGCAGAAATTTAATCTTACTGTCATGTTTGTATAGGTAATAGCATGATTTGTAGTGATATTTCGCATAAATACCACGAGTGAAATTTCAAAATTGTTATACGTAATTTCACGTGCCGGTAGACGAGTGAGATTTGAGACAATTTTGAAATATCACGAGTGGTATTTATGCCAAATATCACGTACAAATCATGCTATTATTTGTTTATACTACTACCCACAAAAATGTAATTTCCACATCTAGGTATTTCAAATTAAGCTGAAATACCACTGCTCTAAGCCAATCAAATTGCAGAAATTTCTCATGTAGTAGTATGATGTTGAATATTTGTTTAAGGAGAATTTCTTTCTCATCAATGTAGCAAGGCGTTAAATTGTTTCCTTATAACTTCCGTCTGCTCGCGGCGCCGGCAAGTGGGGACGTTGCATATCACGCGAAAAACCAAGATGTCAGATGACAAAATGTATCCAGTTACAGAAAAGTTTGTATCATGCATTTGCGATGGGGACAAACTTCGAATTGCTTGGTTTGAAAGGAAAAGTTCTTCCATGAGAAGACAAAGACTAGGGATTTCACAGTGTGATTTTCTCGATGTCGATCATATTTTGAATATTGAGGAACTTAGCTCGTGTCTGACTGACATCAAATGAAGACAACAGTTTTGCTGCATGCGATCGGTCCAAGGTATGTCGGTCAATAAACTTAACTGTTAAACCCTTTTTGAGGTGTAAATCCTATTTGATAACAAAATAAACTTAGGGCCATTTTTCGATAGTTTAACCCGTTGGGTAGGTTTTCTAGTTCTAGTTTTCCCGACGTCGATGAATGTCATTGGTTGATTCATGTTGTCAAAGGAGTAAGCGCTAACTCGCCTGTGAGTTAAAATGTTAAAATTATTACTTCGTGACGTACTCGCGTTCGTGCGAACGCATCCTAATCTGGTGTTCCTGTGGCACTAAGGCAGAAATTTTAGAGCTATCACGGACGACTGCAAATTAGCTGCCCCTATTAATTTTATCCGGGGGTCACCTCGGCCTGAAAAATGGACTCCTTTCGACTCGATTTCGTTTCCGTAATCTTTCCGTATCAGTCACGAACACAGACCCGTAATCAATGATTACATCTAGTTCAGTACAATCTCTATTTACTGCCGCTTTTATTGTCCGCCAAATTGTTTCAGTTCCAGTTCCGGTTCACTGATCTCTGCCAGAGTTCGAAGCCAAACTAGCTCTTTCTAGCACTAAACAAAATTATTTTTTTTTACGCCAGTCTCCTTAATTTCTTCTCCTTTTTCATTGTTTCCCTCTATCACTACCACCAAAACATGTCTGCTCTTTTCCATCACCACCTCATTTCTACTGTTTTCCCTCCACCACCACCACCACCACCACCACATTTCTATTGTTTTCCCTCCACCACCACCACCACCACATTTCTATTGTTTTTCTCCACCACCGCCACCACATTTCTATTGTTTTCCTTCCACCACCACCACCACCACATTTCTATTGTTTTTCTCCACCACCGCCACCACATTTCTATTGTTTTCCCTCCACCACAACCACCACCACATTTCTATTGTTTTCCCTCCATCATCCCAACCACCACATTTCTGATTTTCATCCCTCATCAACACCACCACAGTTTCTATTGTGTTCCCTTCTCCACCAGCGCCACCACCACATTCTTATTGTTTTCCCCCTATCACCACCACCACCATCAAATTATTAGTGTTTCTTTCCTCCTTTACCACTACCACCCCCGGGGAGTACTCAGCAAATGTTAATACGGGGAAGTTCGGCCCAGAGGTCCAACGTTTTGTTCTTTTATATACCATTTTTCACGAAAATGGTACCCCTTTCGTACACCTTCTATTGACAAATGGTACCCCTTTCACATACCTAGTTTAGAACTTTGCATCCCTTGTAACTGCTGTAAATGCGCTGTCTTAGGGGTTTGATTCCCTTTGGCTGCTACTAATAATACTAATCTCGTAATCTTAGGGAGTGATGGTAATGAAAATGAATGTTTCTTGTTTTTTGCTTCCTGTGTAGTTTCTAACCGATTTACGGCAAAGATTTAACACCATCCGTTTATTTCCAGAGAACAATCAGTCGCCGTGATGTTGTG